>AWOL01S0022697.1:108507-135316 GCA_000715115.1 Nicotiana otophora
AATATCTAAACCGCTTATCTCTCATAACCTGCTCTCGGCTACGCTGATGCACACCCTCAATCCTCCGGGCTATCTCCACGACTAGCTCATAAGAAGTACCCATCTCAACCTCTCGAGCCATAGTGGCCTGGCTATCAGTATGTAAACCGGCATGTTGAGATAATTCAGAAAACCTCGCCTCATAATCAGTCACATCTGACCTTGTTGGAGCTGCTCAAACTGAAACCGCAACTCTTCCCTCTGGGAGGGTGGAATATACCTCTCCAGGAAGATACAGGTGAACCTGTCCCAAGTCATGAGAGGAGAATCTGCTGGTCTGCCAAGAACATAAGACTGCCACCATCTACGGGCTCTGCCCTCTAGCTGAAAAGTAGTAAAGTTTACCCCATGAGACTCTAATATCCTCATGTTGTACAGTATAGACTTGCACCGATCAATGAAATCCCGAGGATCCTCGTGTCGCTCACCCCCCAAAGACAGGAGGATATAGTCTAGTCCATCTGTCNGCAGCTGGCTTGGGCTCAGGTATGTAGATGTTACCACTGGCTGGGCTCCACCCACGGGTAGTCTACCCTAGGTCTAATATGCAGCAGCCTGCGCGGTAGGGGTCTGTGCTCCCCCGCCCTCCTGAGTTATGGCTGGGTCTATCGGAAATAAACTGACTTGAGTCATAGTGTCCATGAACCGCAGCATATGACCCATGGCATCCTGGAATCCCGGTGCAAATGTGAAATCCACCGTAGCTGGCTCTGCCACAGGCACTTCACCCTGTTCCTCAATAATGGGATTCTCTACTGCACCCACTGGCGGCATAACTGGAATAGTCCTGGGACGTTCTCGTCCCCTACCATGGGCTGGAGCCCTTCCTCGGCCTCTAGCAACTGGGGGAGTAGCTCTTCCCTGGTCTAGAGCCTCATTAGAGCGCTTTCTAACCATTTGTGAGAGAGTAAGAGAAAGATATTTAGTTCTACATAAATTGCACGAGGGAAGATGAAGAAAGGCAATTTCCTAACACCTTATAGCCTCTTGAAGATAAGTACAGACGTTTCAGTACCGTCCCGCAAGACTCTATTAGGCCGTCTCATAACTTGTGAGTCCTACGAGAACCTAGTGCTATGATACCATATTGTCACGACCCAATTTCACCTAAAGGTCGTGATGGCACCCAACATTACAGTTAGGCAAGCCAAACTAATAAATTAAACATATATCAATCATTCTTTAATTATTTTCTAGATAATTTATTCTTTTTCCTAGCAATATTAATGAAAGTAGAAAAGGCACTGATTAATTTAAATCCAAGGAAAATAATACAAATCCAAATTCTACCAGTGTGTGTGCCAAGACCTGGTGTCACAAGTGTATGAGCATCTAGTAGAGTTTTACGAAAAATATAAATACTATCTGAAATGAAATAGACAGAATGAAATTCACAGAAGAGGCACTAGTTGCTGCAGAACGACTCAGAAAGCAGCTCACCACTAAGCCTCTGGATAACACGGGTGCGCATCGATAGGTCCAACAATAGCACCTATCTCAGGCCCTGCAAAAAAAGTGCAGTAAGTGTAGTATGAGTACGTAAACAATGTGTACCCAGTAAGTATCAAGCCTAATCTCGAAGGGGTAGAGACGAGATGTTCGACTTTGATACCCACTAAGGGTCAATAATAATAAATAGAATAGAAATAGAAATATTTAAATCAACGTGATTCACAGAGTTAACAATAATTTTATTTAACCAACAGAAATAATTAAATTCCTTCAAATACAACAATTTCAAATCTATTAATAAAATTCACAAACTGCAATTAAGAATATCGAGGTATCGTACAATTATTATTATTATTAGGCACGATTTATGCCGAGGTCGTACGGCCCAATCCATAGTGTCATGTACACTGCCGAGGGACGTGTGATGCGATCCATAGATGCATCTATACTGTCGAGGCGTTCGGCCCGCTCCACAAGAAAGGAGGACATTTTCTTATGTACCTCCGGAATGAGAGTGTATTTATTATAAGATTAATTCTAGAGGATGAACAATTCCTTTTAATAATTAATTAATTTAAATAGAAAATTAAGTATATGAGATTCCCTTCTTTTACTATCTTTCCCTAACAATTCACAATATATTTCAAATAATTTAATTAAATAAAGAATATAATTTACACACATAATTCATGCTTTGAGTCCTAAACTACCCGGACTTAGCATAGATAGTATCTGCGTACGGACTCTGGTCACCTCGTGCGTACGTAGCCCCCACAATTAGTAACAATTATTAATTTAATCACCTATGGGATACTTTCTCCCTCACAAGATTAGACAAGAGACTTACCTCGCCTTGCTCCAATTTAATCTACTAGAAGACCCTTTCCTCGATTATCCAACTCTGAATGGCTTGAATCTAACCAAAACTAATTCGATACAGTCACCAAAAATTATAGAATCAATTTCATAGAAAATACTATATTTTGAATAAAAATTCGAAATTAATTAAAAATTTGTCCGTGGGACCCACGTTTTGGAATCCAGCAAAAGTTATAAAATTTGACAACCCATTCAATTACGAGTCCAACCATACCATTTTAACTCAAATCCGACTCTGAATCGACACCGAAATCTCAAAAATTCATTTCTATGAGATTTCTAAAATTTTCCAAAATTTCAATCTCAAAACACTAATTAATTGGTGAAAACAATGATATATTTGTGTATATTGACCAAATCCGAGTTAGAATCACTTACCCCAATGTATTCTTTTGAAAATTTATCAAAAATCGCCTCTGCTCAAGCTCTAATTTATAGTTCTGCCAAGGCAGCCCTCGGTCCTGCCTTGGTCGTGGCCTCGATCATAGCCTCGATCCTCGGCCTCGATCGTGGCTTCGATCATGGCTCTCGAACCTGGGTCTTCGATCGTGACCCTCGATCCTGGGCCTTCGATCGTGACCCTCGAGTCCTGCCTTCGATCATGACCCTCGAGCATGGACCTTCGATCATGACTGTCGATTATGGGCCTTCGATCATGACCCTCGATCATGGGCCTTCGATCATGACCCTCGATCATGGGCCTTCGATCATGACCCTCGATCATGGCCTCGATCTTGGGTCTCGATCCTGGGCTCGACCAGGACTTCGATTTCAGCCCCGAATTTTCAGAAGAAAAGAAAAATTGCAACAGCTGTTTTAAGACCAACTTTTGATCTGTTAACCATCAGAAACTCACTCGAGTCCCTCGGGACCTCAACCAAATATACCAGCAAGTCCTAAAACATCATACGAACTTATTTGAAACCTCAAATCACATAAAACGATGCTAAAACCAAGAATCATGCTCCAATTCAAGCTTAATGAAACTCAAAATTTTCAACTTCTACATTCGATGTCGAAACCTATCAAGTCAAGTCTGATTGATCTCAAATTTTGCACACAAGTCATAAATGACATAACCGAGGTATGAATATTTAGAACTGGATTCCAACTCCGATATCATAAAATATTTAAGGCCAACTTAAGGAACCAAGTGGTTTCGAGATTTGGAAGTCTTCGGGTTGAAATCGGAACACTTGGTTCCTTAAGTTGGCCTTAAAATGATAAGTTTGACTTCGGTCAACATTTTTAGAAAATGACTCTGGTAAAGCATTTTGATGATTCTAACAGTTCCATATGGTGATTTTGGACTTAGGAGCGTGTCCGAAAAATTATTTGGAAGTCCGTAGTAAAATTTGGTTTGAAATGGCGAAAGTTGAATTTTTGGGAAGTTTGATCGGATAGTTGACTTTTTGATATCAGGGTCGGAATCCAGTTCTGAAAATTTTCATAGATTTGTTATGTCATTTATGACTTGTGTGCAAAATATGAGGTTAATCGGAATTGATTTGATAGTTTTCGACATCGAATGTAGAAGTTGGAAATTCTTAAGTTCCTTAAGCTTGAATTGGGGTATGATTCGTGGTTTTAGCATTGTTTTATGGGATTTGAGGTTTCAACTAAGTTCGTATGATGTTTTAGTACTTATTGGTGTATTTGGTTGAGGTCTCGAGGGCCTCGGGTGAATTTAAGATGGTTAACAAATCAAAATTTGGACTTAAATAGCTGGTGGAATTTTTCTGCTGGAAATTTCTGCTGAAAAAAACAAAATCGAGGGCAGGAAATCGAGGTCATGAAAATTGATGTCATAAAAATCGAGGGCAGAAAATCGAGGTCAGCAAAATCGAGGTCATGAAAATCGAGTTCATGAAATTCGAGGCCAGGAAATTGAGGTCATGAAAATCGAGGAGATGAAAATCGAGGACAGCGTCTGGACAGAAACTTTAAGTTATAAAACAGGGGTTTCGTCCCATTTTTCCATTTTTGACAAATTGGAGCTTGGGGAGTGGAGATTTTTGTGAGATTCTCAAGGAAATACATTGGGGGTAAGTGATTCTAACTCAGATTTGGTCAATATACACGAATATATAATTGTTTTCATCATTTAATTAGTGTTTTGAGATGGAAATTTGGGGAAAATGAGGAAGAGTTCTTGGGCTAGAATTTTGAGGTTTTGAATGGGATTTTGTTATCGGATTTGAGTAAATTTGATATGGTTGGACTCGTGAGTGAATGTGCTTTCGAGTTTTGTGACTTTTGTGACTTTTGTCGGATTTTGAGATGTGGTCCTGGGGGCCGGGTTTGAGCCGATTTCGGATCTTTTGCTATAATTTCGTATTTTTCTTGTGGAATTGATTCCTTTAGCCTTTATTGATGGTATTGTACTGCTTGTGGCTAGATTCAGGATGTCTGGAGACTGATTTGAGAGGCAAAGGCATTTTGGAGTAGAGTTTTACTCGGATTGAGGTAAGTAACACTTCTAAACTTGGTTATGAGGGTATGAATCCCTGAATTTGGTGTTATATAAATTGCTTGGAGGTGACGCACACGATAATTAACGAGCGTGTGGACGTGCACCATAGAAATTGTGACTTGAATAAATTCTGTGGAGTTGAAAAATTAAAGAATCATGTTATTATCCGTTTATCCTCCACGTGTTAGAGAAATTTAGCTAAGGCTCCTGTTAAAGATCATGTTTAGGCTACATAACGATATTTTTGGGATCGATGGAGTCGATTTGCTTTTGCATTGATTGTTTTAAATTGTAATTCCATACTCAGTCATATTCATTCATTTCATATCATAACTCAGTCTATGTTGCTATTTATTGATACATCATATTATCATTTTGGGCTGATTTTCATGACATTTTGAGCCCAAGAGACTAGAGAGATTGATGACTAAGTGAGGTCGAGGGCCTAATTGTGAGGATATTTATGGGATCGAGTTGTGCACCACAGCAGGCCATATTGGCTTTATATATATTATTATTATCTTATGGATCGGGTCTGCCCGCCAGCAGCAGGCCTTATATGCTTTATTATTATTATGGTATCGGACTGCACGCCGCAGTAGGCCATATCGGCTTTATATAGCGCTTGGGCTGAAGGGGCCCCTCCAGAGTCTGCACACACCACCAGTGAGCGCGGTTTATTTATAGCGCTTGGGCTGGAGGAGCCCCTCCGGAGTCTGTACACACCCCCAGTGAGTGTAATTGATTTATATTGAGGGATGGATCTTCCCTGGACATGGATCTTGTCTGAAGCATTTATATTGAGGGATGGATCTTCCCCGGGCATAGATCTTGCCCGAAGCATTTTTATTGAGGGATAGATCTTCCCTGGGCATGGATCTTTCCTGAATCATTTATATTGAGGGATGGATTTTCCTTGGACAAGGATCTTGTCCGAATCATTAATATTTGGGGATGGATCTTCCCCTGGGCTGGATTGGCCATATACAGTACTGAATGATTGAGTATTTTAGATTGTGAGTACACAGAGCTTTCACTAAGGTGCATCACATATAGTATGTACATTGGCATGTAGATACAAAGATGTAATATTCCTCGTATTGTTCAGAATTGATCTGTTTTATTTGTACTAAAAGCAACTGTTGAACTTGAAAGCATGCCTACATTTTTGTATTGTTATTATTTATACTGGACTGTACCTACGGAGCTCGTCACTACTTTCAGCCCAAAGATTAGTCTTGTTACTTATTGAGTTGGTTGTACTCATACTACACTTTGCACCTTGTGTGCAGATCCGGGTGCTTTCGGATATGGCGACTGTTTAGATCTCAGAGTGCTATCAGTTGGAGACTATCAAGGTAGTTGCCTGGAGTCCGCTGACCTTGACTCCCTTTCTTTCAGTTATTGTATTGTTCTATACTTTCAGACAGTGTTTTGTCAACCAAACTTTGTATTCTTATTAGATGCTCATATACTTAGTGACACCGAGTTTTGGTAGTGTTTATATATGTAGTTATGAGATTTCTTCCGCTGAATTAAAATATTATGTTTTCAAACTTAAAAGATATGGTGGTTTATTGAGATTGTTGGCTTGCCTAGTATTGAGATAAGCGCCATCGCGACATGTGAGATTTTGGGTTGTGACAAGTTGGTATCAGAGCCTAGGTTACATAGGTTTCACGAGTCATGAGCAGGTTTAGTAGAGTCTTGCGGATCGGTACGGAGATGTCTGTACTTATCTTCGATAGGCTGTCGAGCCGTTAGGAAAAATTTCACTTTCTTGTATTCTATCCTGTATAATTGATTCAGCTTGAAACATAACGCTTTGAATTCCTTCCATGCATTTGTGTGCGCATGTGAGCGCTCAGTATCAGCTGTGCATTGCTGGCTTGTGATTCCATGAACGAGGTTTGAGATGAGTATTCTGTGTTTTGTTGATGGGCCAGTCTGGAGGACTTGAGGTCGGAGTTAGACCGCAGCTTAAGCTCGGTAGTTTCGGTTGTGAAAACCTATGTAATTGTACTTATGCGTTTGGTAGTATTCCTATGAGTGGAATTTGTGGCTCGATGAGCAGTTGATTGACTATATGATAAGTATGATGTAAATGCGGGATGTGTTCAGATGGGTTGAATAAGACAAATAAAGTTTACTTGTGACTCAAGAGTTTTCTATTAGGTACTTGACTCCTATTTTGATGTGACGTACGGTCTTGAGTTGTGAGTGTGTTGAGGGATATGTCATGCTATTTAATTGCAGAGCAAAGTAGATTTTCATGTTGTGTTGATGAGTTCAAACTCAGAAATATTAAGTGATTTTGTAGTAATTGTGGTTGCGAAAGGGTATAGCCAGATGCCAATTCGAGGCTAAGAAGGTGGGTTATCTCTTGCGGAGTAATCTACGTATGTGTGTTCCTTATAATGTTGAGTTGAGGGTTTCTTTTCTTCCAGCGGGGTATATGTGTTGAGATTTGAGTTTGGATTAGTTGAGAAAGTTGACTTAACCGTCACGATAATGAAGGTGAGCTTAGTAGATGAATTGAGTTATTTTATGGTTTTGTGTTACCTGAGCTTGTGAAGAATATTTGTTGAACTAACTGCAGTATTATGGCAGTAATAGAGTATGGATATTGTGAGTTATGGAATGTTTTATTCTATGGCTTTGAGCTAAGTGGGTGAGCCTGCTATTGACGATTTGATTTCATGGTTATGTGTTGTACTGGTTTCGGTTGGAGGCATACATGTGAATCATTTATGACTTACAGAGATTGAAATCGAGGATGAGTCGAGTAAAGAAATTCCTGGATACAAATTATATTGCACTTTATGAGTATATGAAAATCATTGGATGATCGAGTTATTATTGTTGGATGTAGTACGCACGTAGTATGAATTGATTGGTGGTGCTAAAGCAGGGTTATCTCTTTGAGTGTTGTTAAGCTAAGGGAGCGCATGTCTTTTGTTCCGTTTGGGCAGTGCAATTTAGATTTGAGAAGAGTGGATGACTCTCTAGAAGGTTCTAATGGGTTCAAGATTTATATATAGCAATCGAGAATTTTTCCAGATTTGTGTATGGATAGAATCTGAGATTTACGTTTAATGGTGCAGGGACGTGCGGTAATTCTGTTTGACTATGGATTCTACATTTCAGTATAAGAAAGGAAAGAGGAACAATTTTAAATTCAAATAAGGTATTTTCAGAGTTAGTGTTATGGTTGTGGTATTTATAAAGGTGCTTAAGAAGAATACAATGGCTTATGGGCCTTAGGGCGGTGTGGTTTTATGTTAAGATGTCTTGTAGTGAGCTTTGGGTAAGGATTGTGGAATTTTGACAAGGAGAAATGTCAACTTGAGGGTAATTCAGAAGAAACTCGGAGAAAATAGGACAAATGGGTAACATGCTAGGTCAGTATGGTAATGGTATGCTCGGTTCTTTTGGTTTTTATGATGACGTGAGGCTTTACGGGTGTTTTGTGGCAATACTCTCGGATTTGGCAACCTGTGTGGCTTGGTCGAGTTAGAGGAATTCAGTTATGATATGCTTGGACTGGAGGCCTGTGACCATGCCAAGCAGATTATATTATTGGCACGTGAGTTATCCGTGCGGATCCATATACTGATATTATTGGCGTCCGTGCGGGTCCGGATATTTATACTATAGCACGTGAGTTGTCCATACAAGTGATGATAATGTGAGCTCTAGAAGAGCTGGTTACTCTTATTAAATTTGCGTGTCTTGATTCTACTCTATATAATGAGCTTATAGCATTGCAGTTATGGTGGTGCTTGTTGAACTTGCAATACAGTTCTCTACTTTGAGACATCTTCCATTGTGGGTACAAGGTTGAGCAGTTGTGGCTTGAGTTGTATTGGTGTGGCATGTCAGTGGGATAGTTGTATTTAATAATATATGGTCATTGGACCTAGAATGGGTACTATCAGATTTTATTACGGTATATTGAGAGGATAATATTTAAAGTCGTCTTATAAGATGATTATGATTCGGCTTGGGGCAAGAAAGCTCCATGACTTATTGATCTGATAAGGGGTTATGAGATTCCACGTGTTTCTTTCATTATCAGCAGTGTACGAAGGTTTAAACGAAGTTTTGTTTTATATGGGGTTTAATACTAGTATCAGGTTGGTTTTGAGTAGTTACTATGATCGAGAATGGTGTTGCGAGTATCCGAGTTGTGTAGTAGGTTATGTGATTATATCTGGAGTTATGGCAATGGCTTAATACATTTTGTTCATACTTATACAGTGTATAGATGTGAGATTCGGGTCTTGGAAAAAAACAAAATTCTAAATGTTGGAAATTGATTTCCAAGGATTATGGGTTAAGGTTGAAGTAATGATCTTCCATTACGTGGTATTGTCAAGCCTATATGGAATAGGGTGGCGTGGAATCACCCCGGGTATGTGCGTAGTACGATGGAATAGTGATGTGATGGCTTGGAAACAAATCTTGGCACGCTTGAGGACGAACGTATATTTAAGTGGGGGGAGAATGTAACGACCCAGACGGTCATTTTGAGTATTACCACCCCGTTTTCCCCATTTACTGCTCAATTTGTGCTTTACAATTATTGTGTGACATGCTTGGGTAATTGGTTCGGGTCTGGTGAGGTTTTGGAATGAATTGGAACACTTAGTTTCAAGGTTTAAAGCTTAAGTTAAGATTGTGACCGGATGTCGACTTATGTATAAACGACCCCAGAATGGAGTTTTGATGATTCCAATAGCTCTGTATGTTGATTTTGGACTTAGGTGCGTGTCCGGAAAATTATTTGGAAGTCCGTAGTGAAATTTGGTTTGAAATGGCGAAAGTTAAATTTTTGAAAAATTTGACCAGAGAGTTGACTTTTTGATATCGGGGTCGGAATCCAGTTCTGAAAATTTTCATAGATCTGTTATGTCATTTATGATTTGTGTGCAAAATTTGAGGTCAATCAGAATTGATTTGATAGGTTTCGGCATCGAATGTAGAAGTTGGAAATTCTTAAGTTCTTTAAGCATGAATTGGGGTATGATTCGTGGTTTTAGCATTGTTTTATGGGATTTGAGGTTTCCACTAAGTTCGCATGATGTTTTATTACTTGTTGGTGTATTTGGTTGAGGTCCCGAGGGCCTCGGGTGAGTTTCGGATGGTTAACGGATCAAAATTTGGACTTAAACAGCTGCTGAAATTTTTCTGCTGGAAAGTTTATCAAGGCTGGAAAAATCGAGGTCATGAAAATCGATGTCATAAAAATCGAGGGCAGGAAATCAAGGTCATGAAAATCGATGTCACACAAATTGAGGGCAGGAAATCGAAGTCACGAAAATCGAGGTCATGAAAAATTGAGGCCAGGAAAATCGAGGTCATGAAAATAGAGGTCATGGAAATTGAGGCCAGGAAATTGAGGCCAGGAAATCGAGGGCAGCGCTTCGACATAAACTTTAATACATAAAACGGGGGTTACGTCCCATTTTCCCATTTTTTACAAATTCGAGCTTGGGGAGTGGCGATTTTGAGAGATTCTCGAGGAAAAACATCGGGGTAAGTGATTCTAACTCGGATTTGGTCAATATACACGAATATACCATTGTTTTCATCATTTAATTAGTGTTTTGGGATGGAAATTTGGGCAAAATGAGGAAGAGTTCTTGGGCTAGAATTGTGAGGTTTTGAATGAGATTTTATTATCGGATTTGAGTACATTTGGTATAATTAGACTCGTGAGTGAATGGGCTTTCGGGTTTTGTGACTTTTGTCGGATTTGAGACGTGGGCCCGGAGGCCGGGTTTGAGTCGATTTCGGATTTTAGGCTATAATTTCATATTTTTCTTGTGGAATTGATTCCTTTAGCCTATATTGATTGATTGTACTGCTTGTGGCTAGATTCGGGACGTTTCGAGGCCGATATGAGAGGCAAAGGCATTTTGGAGTAGAGATTTACACAGATTGAGGTAAGTAACACTTCTAAACTTGATTCTGAGGGTATGAATCCCTGAATTTGGTGTTATATAAATTGCTTGGAGGTGACGCACGCGATAGTTAACGAGCGTGTGGACGTGCACCATAGAAATTGTGACTTGAATAAATTCTGTGGAGTTGAAAAATTAAAGAATCATGTTATTATCCGTGTATCCTCCACGTGTTAGAGAAATTTAGCTAAGGATCCTATTAAAGATCATGTTTAGGCTACATACCGATATTTTTGGGACCCATGGGGTCGAGTTGTTGTTGAATTGATTGTTTAAATTGTAATTCCATACTCAGTCATGTTCATTCATTTCATATCATATCTCAGTCTATGTTGCTATTTATTGATACATCATATTATCATTTTGGGCTGATTTTCATGACATTTTGAGCGCAAGAGACTGGAGAGATTGATGACTAAGTGAGGCTGAGTGCCTAATTTTGAGGATATTTATGGGATCGAGCTGCGCGTCGCAGAAGGCCATATTAGATTTATATATATTATTATTACTATTATTATTATATGGATCGGGGCTGCCTGCCAGTAGCAGGCCTTATGTGTTTTTTTATTATCGGATCGGACTGCATGCCGCAGTAGGCCATATCGGCTTTATATAGTGCTTGGGCTGAAGGGTCCCCTCTAGAATCTGCACACACCCCTAGTGAGCGCGGTTTATTTATAGCGCTTGGGCTGGAGGAGCCCCTCTGGAGTTTGCACTCAACCCCAGTGAGCGCAGTTGATTTATATTGAGGGATGGATCTTCCATGGACATGGATCTTGTCCGAAGCATTTATATTGAGAGATGGATATTCCCTGGGCATAGATCTTTCCTGAAGAATTTTTAATGAGGGATAGATCTTCCCTGGGCATGGATCTTGCCTGAAGCATTTATATTGAGGGATGGATTTTCCCTGGACATGGATCTTGTCCGAAGCATTTATATTGAGAGATGGATATTCCCTGGGCATAGATCTTTCCTGAAGAATTTTTAATGAGGGATAGATCTTCCCTGGGCATGGATCTTGCCTGAAGCATTTATATTGAGGGATGGATTTTCCCTGGACATGGATCTTGTCCGAATCATTGATATTTGGGGATGGATCTTCCCTTGGGCTGGATTAGCCATATACAGTACTGAGTAATTGAGTATTTTAAATTGTGAGTACACGGAGTTTTCACTAAGGTGCATAACATACAGTATGTACATTGGCATGTAGATACAGAAATGTCATATTCCTTGTATTGTTCAGAATTGATCTGTTTTATTTGTACTGAAAGTAGTTGTTGAACTTGAAAGCATGCCTACATTTCTGTATTGTTATTATTTATAATGGACTGTACCTGCGGAGCTCGTCACTACATTCAGCCCAAAGGTTAGTCTTGTTACTTATTGAGTTGATTATACTCATACTACATTCTGCACCTCGTGTGCAGATCCAGGTGCTTTCGGACACGATGACCGTTAGATCTCAGAGTGTTATCAGTTGGAGACTATCAAGGTAGCTGCCTGGAGTCCGCTGACCTTGACTCCCCTTTTTTCAGTTATTATACTGTTCTATACTTTCAGACAGTGTTTTGTCAATCAGACTTTGTATTCATATTAGATGCTCATGTACTCGGTGACACCGGGTTTTGGGAGTGTTTATATATGTAATTGTGAGATTTTTTCTATTGAATTAAAATATTATATTTTCAAACTTAAAAGATATGGTGATTTATTGAGATTGTTGTCTTGCCTGGTATTGAGATAGGCGCCATCACGACATGTGAGATTTTGGGTCGTGACAACTGGAGTCACAAGTGCACGAGCTTCTAGAATAATACAAATAAGGGTCTAAATAAAATAAAGTTTTCTGAAAGAAAATACACAACTAAAATAAAGTAGAAGGGGACTTCAGAACTACGGACGTTGTATAGTTATATCTCAAGTCTCCTCTGGGTAGTTGAAATCCGAGCAAGTCTATGGTACACCGTTGGGACCAACTCCAAAATCTGCACAAGAAGTGCAGAGTGTAGTATGAGTACAACAGACCCCATGTACTCTGTAAGTGCCGAGCCTAACCTCGACGAAGTAGTGACGAGGCTAAGGCAGGTCACTTACATTAACTTGTACGCAATAATAGTAATAACAACAATAATAGAAATAAAACAGGTAACTCATTTCAACAGTTGAAGCCAACTCGGCAGTCATAACCAATTATTAGTTCAATCAATTTCCGTTGCGGTGTGCAACCCGCTCCAACTATATAATTCTTTAATAAATTTCCGTTGCGGCGTGCAACCCGCTCCAACAATATAAACTTAAACTATAATCTGTTAAATGGCCATAACTTGAGCTAGGGACCTCCAAATTAAATTCTGGGCATGCGCCCAAGTCCCAAATCACGATATGTACCTACCAGAGCTGTCAAAACACTGAACTGGGTCTGTTTGCTCAAAATGTTGACCAAAGTTAGCTTAATTGAGCTTTAAAGAACTATTTCACATTTTTATCAATTTGTCACATTAAAACTTTCGTGAAAAATTTACGGATTGCGCACGCATGTCAAGGAATGATGAATGGTGCAATTGGAGGTCTCAGAACAGATAAATGATTATTAAATTTAAAGATAATCTTTTGGGTCATCACAGTCTCCACCTCTAAAATAAACGTTCGTCCTCGAACGAAATTAGAAACGTACCTGAGCTGGTGAAAAGGTATGGATATTTACTCCGTATGTCTGACCCCGACTCCCAGGTTGATGTCTTAGTCGGTTGACTTCTCCATTGCACCCGGACTGAAGGATAACTCTTAGATCTCAAATGTCATACCTGTCGGGCTAGAATATCTACCGGCTCCATCTCACAAGTCAAATCTTTGTCCAGTTGGACTGAGCTAAAATCAAACACATGGGACGGATCACCATGATATTTTTGAAGCACAGAAACATGGAACACCGGATGAACCACTGATAAACTAGGTAGTAATGCAAGCCTATAGACTACTTCGCCCACCATTTCAAGCATTTCAGAGGGTCCAATATACCTGTAACGGCCCAACCGATCGTTTTGAGCTTTACAATCCCGTTCCCCCATTTACTGCTCAATTGATGCTTTACAGTTTTTCTATGAGTTGCCGGGGTAATTGGTTTGGGTCCGGTGAGGTTTTAAAATAAATTGAGACACTTAGTCTCATAATTAAAAACTTAAGTTGGAAAAGTTGAGCGGATGTTGGCTTATGTGTAAACGACATTGGATTTGAATTCTGATGATTCCAATAGCTCCGTATGGTGATTTTGGACTTAGGAGCGTGTCCGAAAACTTATTTGGAGGTCCGTAGTGGAATTAGGCTTGAAATGGCGAAAGTTGAATTTTGGGAAGTATGACCGAGGAGTTGACTTTTTTTTATAACGGGGTCGGAATCTGATTCTAAAATTAGAATAGGTCCGTAATGTGAAATGTGATTTGTGTGCAAAATTTTAAGTCATTCCGGATTGATTTGACGTGTTTCGGCACAAGATATAGAATTTGAAAGTTCAAAGTTCATAGATTTTGATTTGAGGTGTGATTTGTCATTTTGATATTGTTTGATGTGATTTGAGGCCTCGAGTAGGTCCATGGTATGTTTTAGGAATTGTTGGTGTATTTGGTTAAGGTCCCAGGGGCCTCGGGTGAGTTTCAGATGGTTAACGGATCAAATTCGGACTAAGGAAAGCTTTGCCGGAAATAGTCATTTCTGCGGCCCACTATGCAGTTGCAAAATCACTCTGCGGACCGAATAATGGCCGCACAGTGAAGCAAGTGAGGCGAGTTTGGAGATCAGGTTTTGCGGCGCATTATGTGACCGCAGAACAGGTTTGCGGGATGCATAATCACCGCAGACCCAACTAGGCGACCCCCGTTTTTGGTGCTTCAATTATGCGGTCAGTTTGCGAACCACATACGTTTTTATGCGATCGCATAACTACGTCAGGGCTTCCATTCTTTCTAATTTTTTTACCTGAACGCAAAAATGACATTTTGCAACTTTTGTCGGGTTCCGAGACATGGGCCTCACGGGAGATGTTTGAGTTAATTTCGGATTTTTATTGGAAAAATTAGTATTTCTTTATGGAATTAATTACAATAATTGGTATTGACTGAATCGAATTAATTGTGGCTAGATACGAGGCTCTCGGAGACCAATTCTCGTGGCAAAGGAATTGCAGAATAAAGAATTACACGATTTGAGGTAAGTAACATTTCTAAACTTAGTTACGAGGGTATGAATCCCTGAATTACATGTTGTATGAATTGTTTGGAGATGACGCACATGCTAGGTGACGGGCGTGTGAGCGTGCATCATAGGAATTGTGTCCTAATTGATTCCGTGGAGTTGCATAATTAAATAAATGTCATTATTCGCACATCCTCCACGTGTTAGACAAATTGAGTTGTGACTCATGTTAAAGATCACGATTTGTCTACGCGCAGATATATTTTGGGACCCACATGGGTCATATTGTTGTTGAACTATTTGTTAAATTTATAATTTTGTAATTAGTCACATCTATCACTTGCACATCAAATCTCAGTCTCTGTTGTCATTCATTGATACTTCATATCATCATGTCGGGTTGATTCTTCATGTTATTGAGAGCCCGAGAGACTGGAGATTCTGAGTGATAGTTATGTTTATTTATTTATGCCTGGATCTGGCTATTATAGCGCTTGGGCTGATGGAGCCCCTCCGGAGTCTGGACCCCCACAGTGAGCGTAGTTGATATATATATCTGGGATGGATCTTTCCTATGCCTGGATCTTGCCATGGATATATATATTGAGGAATGGATCTTCACTGGGCATGGATCTTGCCTGAAGCATTTATATTGAGGGATTGATTTTTCGTAGGCATGGATCTTGCCCGAAGTATTTACATTGAGGGATGGATTTTCCCTAGACATGGATCTTGTCCGAATCATTGATATTTGGGGATGGATCTTCCCCTAGGCTGGATTAGCCTTATATAGTACTGAGTGACTGACTGTCAATTGATGGATATACATATATATTTGGGATGGATCTTCCCTGGTCTGGATTGACCATATACAGCACTGAGTGATTGAGTATTTTAGATTTTTAGTACATGGAGTTTTCATTAAGGTGCATCACATGCAGTATGTACATTGGCATGTAGATACAGAGAAGTCATATTCCTCGTATTGTTCAGAATTGATCTGTTTTATTTGTACTGAAAGCAACTGTTGAACTTGAAAGCATGCCTACATTTATGTATTATTATTAATTATACTGGATTGTACCTGCGGAGCTCGTCACTACTTTCAGCCTAGCGGTTAGTTTGTTTACTTATTGAGTTGGTTGTACTCATACTACACTTTGTACCTCGTGTGCAGATCCAGGTACTTCCGGATACGGCGGTTGCCAGATTTGAGGATTTATCTATTGGAGACTATCAAGGTAGCTGCTCGGTGTCCGCTGACCTTGTCTCTCTTTCCTTCAGTTATTGTACTGTTCTATACTTTTAGACAGTGTTTGTCATGACCCAAAATCTCACCAGTCGTGATGGCGCTTATCTTCGAACTATGTAAGCCCACAATCTTAATAAACCACCGTATCTTTTAAATTTGAAAACAAAATAATTAAATTCAGCGGAAGAAATCTCACAAATACAAATATAACACTCCCAAAACCTGGTGTCATGGAGTACACAATCATCTAATAGGAATACAATGTCTGACTGATAAAAACCACTATCTGAAAGTATAGAACAATAAAATAACTGAAGGAAAGACAGACAAGGTCAGCGGACGCCAGACAACTACCTTGATAGTCTCCAACTGGTAACACACTGAGGTCTAACAATCACCGTGTCCGGAAGCACCTGGATCTGCACACAAGGTGCAGAGTGTAGTATGAGTATAGCCAACTCAATAAATAACAAGACTAACCTCTGGGCTGAAAGTAGTGACTAGCTCCACAGGTACAGTCCAGTATAAATAATGGTACAGAAATGTAGGCATGCTTTAAGTTCAACAGTTAAACTCAGTATAAGTGAAACAGATCAATACTGCATGATATGAGGAATATGATATCTCAGTGGAAAGACCTCGTGTATTACTGATCACAAATCATTCGGTCACTCGGTACTGTCTATGGCCAATCCGGCCTAGGGATATTCCATCCCGTATATATATACACACATCGACTGACAATCAGTCACTCAGTACTGCATAAGGCTAATCGAGCCCTGGGAATTTTATCCCCAAATATAAATGATACAGACAAGATCCATGTCGAGGTAAATTCATCACAATATAAATAAGGCAAGTGCATGCTCTGGGAAAATCCATCCCGAATATATATAATCATCTACGATCATTGGGGGTGTGTACAGACTCCAGAGGGGCTCCTTCAGCCCAAACGTGATATAAAGCCTATATGGCCTGCTGCAGGCGGGCAGCCCCGATCCATAAAATAGTAAAGACAACAGGCATCCCCGATCCATAAAATAGTAAAGACAACAGGCATCCCCGATCCATATAATAATAATGTATAAAGCCATTCTGGCCTGCTGCAGCAGACAACCCCGATCCAATAAATATCCTCACAATGGATGAGCATGACTGAGTATGAAATGTACATTTTAAAATAATTAATTCAACAGCAACACGACCCTATGGGTCCCAAAATATCGGCAGATAGCCTAAACATGATCTTTATTACGAGCCTCAGCTCAATTCCTCTAACACATGTGGCATGTTCACATAATAACATGATTCTTTAACTTTGCTACTTCACAGGATTTATTCAAGTCAATTTATATGGTGCACGTCCACATGCTCCTCAACTATTGTGTGCATCACCTCCAAACAATTTATATAATACCAATTTAGGGATTCATACCCTCAGAACCAATTTTAGAAGTGTTACTTACCTCAACCCGTGTAATTTCTCACTCTGTTATGCCCTTGCCTCGAGAATTGGTCTCCGAAACCCTCGTATCTAGTCACAAATAATTCGATTCGGTCAATAATAATTATTGGAATTAATTCCATATGAAAATACAAATTTTCGAACAAAATCCAAAATTTAACACAAAAATTGCTCGTGGGGACCATGTCTCAGAACTTGACAAAAGTTACAAAATTCGAAAGCTCATTCAACTATGAGTCTACCCATACCAATTTTACCAAATTTCGACATCAACTCGACCCTCAAATCTTCAAATTAAACAAAGAGGGTTTTGTAAACTTTCCAACTTAATTCACCCATTAAATGTTTAAACAAACCATGGATTTGGGTAATTTGACCAATAATGAGTTAAGAACACTTACCCCATTGGTTGTCCCATTTTTTGAACTTAAATCTTCTGCCTGGTCATTTACCCTATGCGATCGCGGCAAAACACCCGCGATCGCGAAGCACAAAATTTTTCCAGCCCTTTTTTACTCTATGTGATCGCGGCCATTCTCCCGCGATCGCGAAGAACAAATTCCCCGACAGCCTTGTCCAACTTCTTCCGGACAGCCTCTAGTATAATGGTTATAACATTTTGTACAAAACTCCAAATAATGAATGGTTACCATTCATTCTGAAAACTAGACACAAAGGGCTACCATTTTTATTTTTGGATCATCTCCAAATTCCTTATAGATTGCGAGATATAAGCTTCTAAAGTCGGGTCAGTGCATCAGAAAATTTCTTCGACGCGCGAAAGGCCTTCCGCGATCGCGATTCACTGGCCATTTTTTCCCATTTTGTGCTTCACTATCGCGGCCAATTCCACGCGATAGCATAGCACACTGCTCTAGCCAAAAACCAGTAGCTAGAAATGGTCTGAAACCACCCCGTAACTCACCCGAGGCCCGGGGACCTCAACCAAATACACCATCAAGTCCCAAAACATCATACGAACTTAGTCGAGCCTTCAAATCACATCCAACAATGCTAAAACACGAATCACACCCCAATTCAAGCCTAATGAACTTTGAAATTTCCAAATTCTACAAACGATGCCAAAACCTATCAAATCAAGTCCAATTAACCTCAAATTTTGTACACAAGTCATAAATAACATAAAGGACCTATGAAAATTTTCAGAACTGGATTTTAACCCCGATATCAAAAAGTCAACCCCCCAGTCAAACTTTTCAAAAATTCAACTTTCGGCATTTCAAGCCTAATTCCACTACGAATCTCCAAATAATTTTCCAGACACTCTCCTAAGTCCAAAATCACCATACAGAGCTATTGGAATCATCAAAATTCAATTCCGAGGTAGTTAACACATAAGTCAATATCCGATCAACTTTTCAAACTTAAGTTTTCAATTATAAGACTAAGTATCTCATTTCACTCCGAAATCTTTTCAAGCCCAAACCAACTAACCCGATAAGTCATAAATCAATTGTAAGGCATAAATTGAGCAGTAAATGGGGGAATGGGGTTATAATACTCAAAACGACTAGCCGGGTTGTTACAGTATTTCATTAATCAGACTTTATATTCATATTAGATGCTCATGTACTCAGTGACACCGGGTTTTGAAGAATATGTTTTTATGTCAGAAATTGTGATATTTTCTATGAAATTCAATATTATGTTTTCAAACTTAATGGAAATTACAGTTTATTGAGGTTATCGGCTTGCCTAATTTTGAGATAGGCGCCATCACGACAGGATAGGATTTTGGGTCATGACAAGTTGGTATCAGAGCCTAGGTTATATAGGTCTCACAAGTCATGAGGAGGTTTAGTAGAGTCTTGCGGATCGGTACAGAGACGTCTGTACTTATCTTTGAGACATTATCGAACCCTTAGGGAAATTTCACCTTCTTATATTCTATCATGTGAGCTTGTTGATTCCAGAAAACTAAAATTCTGTTATTCTATTCTCTCACAAATGGTGAGAACACATACTACCGGATCAGATGGTCAGCCACCAGTGCCACCAGTGCCACCAGTTAGGACCATGAGAGGTCGGGGCCGTGGTAGAGGCCGGGACCGAGGTAGAGGTCGAGGTGTCACTCATACAGTAGTTGGAGCAGCACCTATAGCACCACCAGTTGCTCCAACTCAGGAGAAAATTCCAAATGTAATTGAGACGGCTGGACCCGCTCAGGCACCAGCTGTGCCCATTGATATTCTAGGATTACAAGAGGCTTTGGCTCAGATATTGAAAGTTTGCACTGGCCTTGCTCAGGTGGTTTCGGCTCAGGCCGCACCAGCCACTTCTCAGGCCGGAGGAGGTACTCATACCCCTGTTGTCCGTGCTCCAGAGCAGGTAGTACAAGGACTTCAGATACCGGGGGTACTACCAGTCCAGCCGGTTGTAGCTGTTCATGCCCCGGTAGTCCCCGTTATGGAAGATGATGAGAAGAGGAGACTTGAGAGATTTGGGAGGCTTTGATCTCCATCATTTAGCGGTGCTGAGTCATAGGATACTCAGGGTTTTCTGGATAAGTTCCAGCGGATGCTTCGGACAACAGGTATTCTAGAGACCAGTAGAGTCTCATTCACTACTTTTCAGTTTTCTGGGTCTGCCTTCATATGGTGGGAGGCTTATGAGAGGCGCAGGCCGAACGGTGCAGCACCACTTACATGGCAGGAATTCCCCATTACCTTTTTGGAAAAGTTTGTGCCGCTGTCTCGTAGAGAGGAGATGCGCAGATAGTTTGAGCAGTTACATCAGGATGATATGTTTGTGACGGAGTACGAGATGAGATTTTCTGAGTTGGCTCGTCATGCAATTTGGTTGGTTCCCACTGACAGGGAGAGGATTAGGAGGTTCATTGATGGCCTCACATATCAGTTGTGGTTGCTTATGACTAGAGAGAGGGTATCTGGTGCCACTTTTAACAAGGTGGTTGACATTGCTCGTCAAATAGAGGTGGTCCGTAGTCAGGAGCGTGGTGAGATAGAGGCCAAGAGGCCTCGATGTTCGGACAGTTCTGGTGGGGTACCTTCTGGAGGGCAATCCTACCACAGCAGGAGTCGTCTTTACAGACACGCTCAAACGGGTTGTCCAGTTCATTGTGGTGCATCATCTAGCGATGGTTCATACAGTTCTCATCAGGGTCGGTCATCTCTCAGTGCACTTCCAGCCCAGAGTACGCCCTGTGGTCCTTCAGTTCAGGGATCATTTGTGTCAGGTTCTTCTGGTACTTATTCTGGTTCTCGAGGTCCGCCTTAGAACTTAACAAAATTTTCAGAGAGGGGTTGCTTTGAGTTTGGAGACTTGGACCACATAAAGAGATATTGTCCCCACTTTATGAGAGGTCCAGTTCAGCAGATGAGTCAGGTTACAACTTCTGCACCAGTTGCTCCACCACCTGCCAAGCCAGCTCGGGGTGGGCTCAGTCAGCTAGGGGTCTCCTAAGAGGAGGAGGCCGATCAGGTGGCGGTCAAGCCCGATTCTATGCTTTTTCTACCAGACCAGATGTTGTTGCTTCAGATGCAGTGATCACAGGTATTGTGTTATTGTGCCATAGTGAGGCTTTTATATTATTTGACCCTGGTTCTACTTATTCATGTGTGTCATCGTACTTTACTCATTATCTGGATATGCCCCGTGAGTCCTTAGTTTTACCTGTTCGTGTATCTACGCCGGTGGGCGATACAATTATCGTGAACCGTATGTATCGGTCGTGTGTGGTAACTATTGGGGGACTGGAGACTAGAGTTGATCTCTTATTGCTCAGTATGGTTGATTTTGATGTAATCCTGGGTATGGATTGGTTGTCTCCATGTCATGATATTCTGGACTGTCACGCAAAAACCGTGATGTTAGCAATGCCGGGGTTGCTGAAAGTCGAATGGAGAGGTTGATCATGTTCCCAGTAGGGTAATTTCTTATTAGAAAGCCCAACATATGGTTAGGAAGGGGTGTTTGTCATATTTGGCTTTTGTGAGAGATGTTGATGCAGATACTCCTACTATTGATTTTGTACCGGTCATGCAAGACTTTCAGGATGTATTTCCTGCAGACCTGCCGGGTATGCCGCCTAACAAGGATATTGATTTCAGTATTGACTTGGTGCATAGTACTCAACCTATTTCTATTTCTCCGTATCATATGGCACCGGCTGAGTTAAAAGAATTGAAAGGGCAACTCCAAGAACTTCTTGATAAAGGGGTTTATTAGGCCTAGTGTGTCACCTTGGGGTGCACCGATTTTGTTTGTGAAAAATAAAGATGGTATTATGAGGATGTGCATTGATTACAGACAGTTGAACAAAGTTACAATCAAGAATAAATATCCTTTTCCGCGTATTGATGACTTATTTGTCCAGCTTCAAGGAGCGAGGGTATTCTCCAAAATTGATTTGAGATCGGGGTATGACCAGTTGAAAATTTGGGATTCCTATATTCTAAAGATGACATTTAGGACTCGCTATGGACACTATGAATTTCGTATGATATCATTTGGGCTAACCAATGCCCCAACATCATTTATGCACTTGATGAATAGTGTATTCCAGTCGTATCTCGATTCATTTATCCTGGTATTTATTGATGATATCCTGGTGTACTCACGTAGCAAGGAGGAATATGCACAACATTTGAGTATTGTGCTACAGAGGCTGAGGGAAGAGAAACTTTATGCCAAATTCCCTAAGTGCATGTTCTA
Organism: Nicotiana otophora; assembly: GCA_000715115.1. NCBI lineage: Eukaryota > Viridiplantae > Streptophyta > Magnoliopsida > Solanales > Solanaceae > Nicotiana > Nicotiana otophora. The sequence continues at coordinate 130,923 of AWOL01S0022697.1, forward strand.
GCTTAGTTCGGTGGCATTCTTGGGACACATAGTGTCTAGTGAAGGAATTAAGGTAGATCTGAAAAAGATAGAGGCAGTTCAGAGTTTTCCCAGGCCATCTTCAGTTATTGAGATTCGGAGTTTTCTCGGCTTGGCCGGTTATTATCGTTGCTTCGCAGAGGGTTTCTCGTCTATTACGGCGCCTATGACTAAATTGACCCAGAAAGGTGCTTCGTTTAGGTGGTCGGATGAGTGTGAAGAGAGCTTTCAGAAGCTCAAGATGGCTTTGACTACAACTCCAGTATTGGTGTTGCCTACCGGTTAAGGGTCTTATACCGTGTATTGTGATGCATCGCGTATTGGTCTTGGCGCAGTGCTTATGTGGGATGTTAGGGTGATTGCCTATGCGTCCAGACAGTTAAAGGTACATGAGAAGAATTATCCGGTTCACGACCTTGAGTTAGCAGCTATTGTTCATGCCTTGAAAGTTTGGCGGCATTACTTGTACGGTGTCCATTATGAAGTATATACCGATCATCAGAGTCTACAACATTTGTTTAAATAGAAGGATCTTAATTTGCGGCAGCAGAGGTGGTTGGAGTTGCATAAGGATTATGATATCACTATTCTCTATCATCTCGGGAAGGCCAATGTGGTGGCCGATGCCTTGAGTCATACGACGGAGAGTTTGGGAAGCTTAGCATACTTACCGATTATAGAGAGGCCTTTAGCCTTGGATGTTCAGGCCTTGGCTAACCAATTTGTTAGATTGGATGTTTCCGAGACAAATCGAGTTTTGGCTTGCGTGGTTTCTCAATCTTCTCTTTATGATCGTATCAGAGAACGTTAGTATAATGACCCTCATCCACTTGTCCTTAAGGACACGGTTCAACAGGGTGATGCTAAGGAAGTCACTATTGGGGATGACGGTGTATTACGGATGCAAGGCAGGCTATGTGTGCCTAATATAGAAGGGTTGCGTGAGTTGATTCTCCAGGAACCTCACAGTTCACGGTACTCCATTTATCCAGGTGCCGCGAATATGTGTCAAGACTTGAGGCAGCACTATTGGTGGAGGCGAATGAAGAAAGATATAGCTGGGTTTGTAGCTCGGTGTTTAAATTGTCAACAGGTGAAGTACGAACACCAGAGACCGGGCGGATTGCTTTAGAAACCTGAAATTCTAGAGTGGAAGTGGGAGCGTATTACCATGAAGTATCCCACAGACTTTGAGGAAGTTTGATGTTGTTTGGGTGATTGTAGATTGGTTGACCAAGTCCGTGCATTTTATTCCAGTTGGTACTAATTATTCTTTGAAATGGTTGGCTAAGATTTATATCCGCAAGATTTTTTGTCTGCACGGTGTTCCAGTGTCCATCATTTTAGATCGGGGTACGCAGTTTATATCATAGTTTTGGAGAGCAGTGTAGCAAGAATTGGGCACACAGGTTCAGTTGAGTGCAGCATTTCACCCTCAGACAGACGGACAGTCCGAGCACACTATTCAGATATTGGAAGATATGTTACGTGCTTATGTCATTGATTTTGGGGGTTCTTGGGATCAGTTTCTGCCACTGACAGAGTTTTATTACAACAACAGCTACCAATCGAGCATTCAGATGGCTCCGTATGAGGCTTTATATGGGAGACGGTGTCGGTCTCCGGTGGGTTGGTTTGAGCCTGGTGAGGCTAGGCTATTGGGTACTGACGTAGTTCGAGATGCTTTGGAGAAGGTTAAATTAATTCAGGAGCGGCTTCGCACGACGCAGTCTAGACAGAAGAGTTATGCTGACAGGAAGGTCCATGATGTTGCTTACATGGCTGGGGAGAAGGTTCTGCTCAAGATTTCACCTATGAAGGGTATGTTGAGGTTCGGGAAGAAGGGAAAGTTGAGCCCTCGATATATTGGACCTTTTGAGATACTTAAGAAAATTGGAGAGGTGGCTTATGAACTTGCTTTGCCACCTAGTCTATCAAGTGTTCATCCAGTGTTTCATTTATCTATGCTCCGTAAGTATATCGGGGATCCTTCGCATGTATTGGATTTCAGTACAATGCAGTTGGACGGTAATTTGACTTATGATGTGAAGCCGGTGGCTATTTTAGACCGGCAGGTTCGAAAGCTGAGGTCAAAGAACATAGCAACCGTGAAGGTAAAGTGGAGAGGCCAGCCATTCGGAGAAACTACTTGGGAGATTGAGCGGGAGATGCGGAACAAATATCCACACCTATTTAAGACTCCGGGTATAATTCTAAACTCGTTTGAGGACGAACCTTTGTTTAAGAGGGGGAGAATGTAACGACCCAGCCGTTCGTTTTGAGTATTACAACCCCGTTCCCCCATTTACTGCTCAATTAATGCTTTACAGTTTTTATATGACTTGTTAGGGTATTGGGTTTGGGTCCGGTGAGGTTTTGAAATGAATTGAGACACTTAGTCTCATAATTGAAAACTTAAATTGCAAAAGTTGATCGGATGTTGGCCTATGTGTAAAAGACCTTGGATTTGAATTCTGATGATTCCAATAGCTCCGTATGGTTATTTTGGACTTAAGAGCATGCCCGGAAAATTATTTGGAGGCCCGTAGTGGAATTAGGCTTGAAATTGCGAAAGTTGAATTTTGGGAAGTTTGACCGAGAGGTTGACTTTTTGATATCAGAGTCGGAATCCGATTCTAGAAATTAGAATAGGTCTGTAATTTGAAATATGACTTGTGTGCAAAATTTGAAGTCATTCAGGATTGATTTGACGTGTTTCGGCACAAGCAAATTTGAAAGTTCAAAGTTCATAGATTTTGATTTGAGGTGTGATTCGTCGATTTGATGCTGTTTGATGTGATTTGAGGCCTCGAGTAGGTCTGTGGTATGTTTTAGGACTTGTTGATATATTTGGTTGAGGTCCCAGGGGCCTCGGGTGGGTTTCATATGGTTAACGGATCAAATTCGGACTTAAGAAAACTTTTTGCCAGAAAAAGTCATTTCTGCGGCTCATTATGCGGTCGCAGAATCACTCTGCGGACCGCATAATGGCCGCAGAGTGAAGCAGGTGAGGCGAGTTTGGGGATCAAGTTTTGCGGCACATTATGCGATCGTAGACCAATTCTGTGGTGCATTATGCGACCACAGAACAGGTTTGTGGGCCGTATAATCACCGCAGACCCAACCAGGCGACCCCCGTTTTTGGAGATTCAATTATGCTGCCAGTTTGCGGACGACATACGTATTATGCGATCGCATAACTACGTCGGGGCTTCCTTTTTTTCTAATTTATGGCCAGACCTAGCTTCGATTTATACCCCTTAAAGCTCATTTTGGAGAAAATATCTAACATTTTTAGAGAATAGGGAGAGAGTTCTAGAGAGAGGAAGAAGTTCAAGTACTTTGTTCATCAATATCTTGTTCAAGCTTTGTAATCCAACAAGGAAATATCACAGGATCTTCACCCAAGAGATAAGGTTCTAACCCTAGTCTTCAATTTCGAGTTTAGGTAAAGATGGGTGATTAAGAGTATAATTCTTGGGTGTAAGAGTATTATTTATATGTATCAATAAGGTTTATGGAAAGATTGTTGAGCTCAAATGGGTAAAGATTGGGTTGAAAATGGTAGAAATCTTCAAAGACTTTAATTGAAGATTTGAGGGTCGAGTTGATGTCGGAATTTGGTGCAATTTGTATGGTTGAACTCGTGGCTGGATGGGCGTTCATATTTTGTATATTTTGTCGGGTTCCGAGATGTGGTCCCCACGGGCGATTTTTTAGTTAATTTCGGATTTTTATTGGAAAACTTAGTATTTCCTTATGGAATTAATTACAATAATTGGTATTGACTGAATCGAATTAATTGTGGCTAGATATGAGTCTTTCAGAGACCAATTCTCATGGCAAAGGCATTGCAGAATAAAGAATTACACGAATTGAGGTAAGTAACACTTCTAAACTTGGTTCTGATGGTATGAATCCCTGAATTACATGTTGTATGAATTGTTTGGAGATGACGCACATGCTAGGTGACGAGCGTGTGAGCGTGCATCATAAGAATTGTGACCTAATTGATTCCGTGGAGTTGCATAATTAAATAAATGTCATTATCCTCGCATCCTTCACGTGTTAGAGAAATTGAGTTGAGACTCATGTTAAAGATCATGATTTGGCTACGCGCCGATATATTTTGGGACCCACATGGGTTGTATTGTTGTTGAACTATTTGTTAAATTTACAATTTTGTACTCAGTCACATCTATCACTTGCATATCATATCTCAGTCTCTGTTGTCATTCATTGATACTTCATATCATCATGTCAGGTTGATTCTTCACGTTATTGAGAGTCCAAGAGACTGGAGATTCTGAGTGATAGTTATGTTTATTTATTTATGCCTGGATCTGGCTATTATAGCGCTTGGGCTGAAGGAGCCC
>AWOL01S0022697.1:136482-176195 GCA_000715115.1 Nicotiana otophora
ATATATATATATATATGGGATGGATCTTTCCTGGGCATGGATCTTGCCATATATATATATATATTGAGGGATGGATCTTCCCTGGGCATGGATCTTGCCCGAAGCATTTATATTGAGGGATGGATTTTTCCTGGGCATGGATCTTGCCCAAAGTATTTACATTGAGGGATGGATTTTCCCTGGACATGGATCTTGTCTGAATCATTGATATTTGAGGATGGATCTTCCTCTGGGCTGGATTGGCCTTATACAGTACTGAGTGACTGACTGTTAGTTGATGGATATAACATATATATTTGGGATGGATCTTCCCTGGGCTGGATTGGCCATATACAATACTGAGCGATTGAGTATTTTAGATTTTGAGTACACAGAGTTTTCATTAAGGTGCATCACATACAATATGTACATTGGCATGTAGATACAGAGAAGTCATATTCCTCGTATTATTCAGAATTGATCCGTTTATTTGTACTAAAAGCAACTATTGAACTTGAAAGCATGCCTATATTTATGTATTGTTATTATTTATACCGGATTGTACCTGCGGAGCTGGTCACTACTTTCATCCCAGAGGTTAGTTTTGTTACTTATTGAGTTGGTTGTACTCATACTACACTCTGCACCTCGTGTGCAGATCCAGGTACTTCCGGATACGGCGGTTGCCAAATTTGAGGATTTATCTGTTGGAGACTATCAAGGTAGTTACTCTGTGTCTGTTGACCTTGTCTCTCTTTCCTTCAGTTATTGTATTGGTCTATACGTTCAGGCAGTGTTTTATCAGTCAAACTTTGTATTCATCTTAGATGCTCATGTACTCAGTGATACCCGATTTTGGGGAATGTGTTTTTATGTCAGAAATTGTGAGATTTTCTATGAAATTCAATATTATGTTTTCAAACTTATTGGAAATTGCAGTTTATTGAGGTTATCGGCATGTCTAGTGTTGAGATAGGCGCCATCACGATAGGATAGGATTTTGGGTCGTGACAATACCTAGGGCTTAACTTGCCCTTCTTTCTGAATCTCATTACACCTTTCATAGGTGAAACCCGGAGCAATAATCTTTCTTCAGGCATGAACGCAACATCACGAACCTTACGGTCGGCATAACTCTTTTGCCTAGACTGAGCTGTGCGAAGTTGATCCTTTATAATCTTGACCTTATCCAAGGCATCATGTACCAAATCGGTACCCAACAACCGAGCCTCTCCCGGTTCAAACCAGCCAACGGGCAAACGACATCGTCTCCCGTATAATGCTTCATATGGAGCCATCTGAATGCTCGACTGATAGTTGTTATTATATGCAAACTTCGCAAGTGGCAAGAAGTGATCCCAAGAACCTCCAAAGTCTATAACACAAGTACGAAGCATATCTTCCAATATTTGAATAATGCGCTCTGACTGTCTGTCTGTCTGAGGATGAAATGTTGTACTCAACTCAACCCGCGTGCCTAACTCATGCTATACAGCCTTCCAGAAGTGTGAGGTAAACTACGTACCTCAATCTGAAATAATAGATATGGGCACACCGTGAAGACGGACAATCTCACGAATGTAAATTTCAGCTAACTGCTCTAAAGAATAGGTAACTGCCACTTGAATGAAATGTTCTAACTTTGTCAACCTATCCACAATGACCCAAACTGCATCGAATTTTCTCTGAGTCCGCGGGAGCCCAACAACGCAATCCATAGTGATACGCTCCCACCTCCACCCAGGAATTTCTAACTTCTGAAACAAACCAACGGGTCTCTAATGCTCGTACTTGACTTGTTGACAATTTAGACACTGAGCTACATATGAAACTATATCATTCTTCATTCTACTCCACCAATAATGTTGCCATAAATCTTGATTCATTTTGGTGGCACCTGGATGAATAGAATACCGAGAACTGTGTGTCCTTTCAAGAATTAATTCACAAAGCCCATCCATATTAGGCACACAAATACGACCAGGAATCCTCAGAACTCCATCTTCCCTCACAGCAACATGTTTGGTATCACTGTGTCGTACCGTGTCCTTAAGGATAAGCAAATGAGGATCATCATATTATCGCTCTCTAATACGCTCATATAAAGAAGACAGAGCGGTTGTGCAAGCTATAACTCTACTGGGCTCTGCAACATCTAACCTCACGAACTGATTGGCAAAAGTATGAACATCTGTAGCTAACATCGTTTCACCGACTGGAATATACGTAAGACTACCTATACTCACAGCCTTTCTACTCAAAGCATCGGCCACCACATTAGCCTTTCCGGGGTGATACAAAATAGAGATAGCATAGTCCTTCAACAACTCCAATCATCTTCTCTGCCTCAAATTGAGATCCTTTTGTTTGAACAGATATTGTAAGCTAAGATGATCAGTAAATACTTCATACGAGACACCGTAAAGGTAATGCCCCCAAAGCTTCAGCGCGTGAACAATGGCTGCCAATTCCAAGTCATGAACAGGATAATTCTTCCCGTGAACTTTCAACTGGCGCGATGCATATGCAATCACACTGCCATCTTGCATCAATACTGCACCAAGCCCAATGCGAGATGCATCACAATACACCATATAAGATCCTGAACCTGTGGGTAATACCAACACTGACGTTGTAGTCAAAGTGGTCTTGAGCTTCTGAAAGCTCAACTCTCAATCGTCTGACCATCCAAATGGAACACCTTTCTGGGTCAGTCTGGTCAATGGGTTTGCTATAGATGAAAACCCTTCCATAAACCGACGATAATAACCCGCCAAACCTAGAAAACTTCGTATCTCTATAACTGAAGTAGGCCTAGTCCAGTTCTGAACTGCCTCAATCTTCTTAGGATCCACCTTTATGCCTTCTGCCGATACAACATACCCCCAAAAGGCAATTAAGTTTAACCAAAACTCACATTTTGACAATTTGGCATATAACTGATTATTCTTCAAAGTCTGAAGCACAATCCGAAGGTGCTGCTCATGATCCTCTCGACTGCTGGAGTAAATCAAGATATCATCAATGAACACAACCACAAATGAGTCCAAATAAGGCTTGAACACCCGATTGATCAAACCCATAAATGTTGTTGGGGCATTTGTCAGCCCAAATGACATCACTAGGAATTCGTAATGCCCATACCGGGTCCGAAAAGTTGTCTTAGGGACATCAGATGCCCTAATCGTCAACTGATAGTAACCAGAGCTCAAGTCAATCTTTGAAAACACCTTGGAACCCTGAAGCTGATCAAATAAGTCATTAATTCTTGGCAACAGATCTTTGTTTTTGATAGTGGCCTTGTTCAACTGCCCATAATCTATACACATCATCATAGAGCCATATTTCTTCTTTACAAATAGTACTGGTGTACCACAGGGCGAAACATTGGGTCTAAAGAATCCTTGATCAAATAAGTATTCTAATTGCTCCTTCAATTCTTTCAACTCCGGTGAGGCCATACGGTATGGTAGAATAGAAATGTGCTGAGTGCCCGAAGCTAAATCAATACAGGAGTCAATATCTCTGTCGGGTGGCATTCCCGGCAGATCTGCAGGAAAAACATCTGGAAATTCACGGACAACTAGAACTGAATCCATATAAGGAACTTATGTGCTGGGATCGCGAATATAAGCCAAATAAGCTAGACACCCCTTCTCGGCCATACGCCGAGCTTTCACATAAGAGATAACCTTGCTGATAGAATGGCCAAGAGTCACTTTCAACTCTAGTCGAGGTAACCCCGGCATGGCTAAGGTCACCATTTTGGCGTGACAATCCAATATAGCATGATAAGGTGACAACCAATCCATACCCAAGATAACATCAAAATCTACCATGTCAAGAAGTAGAGGATCCACGCTAGTCTCAAGACTGCCAATAGTAATCAGACACAAACGATATACATGATCTACTACAACAGAGTCTCCTACCAGTGTAGATACACACATAGAAGCACTCAGAAAATCACGAGTCACAACCAAATATGAAGCAAAATAGGAGGACACATAGGAATAAGTAGATCCTGGATCAAATAAAACTGAAGCATCTCTATGGCAAACTGGAACAATACCTGTGATCACAGCATCGGATGACTCGGCCTCAGGCCTAGCTGGAAAAGCATAAAATCAGGGTTGGGCCCCACCACTCTGAACCGCGTCTCTGGGACGGCCTCTAACTGGCTGGCCTTCACCTCTAATGGCCTGACCTCCACCTCTAGCTGGCTGAGCAGGCGGTGAAGCAACCGGTGCCTATACGATGGCACGAGAATCCTGCCGAGATCTGTTGCTCGACAACCTAGGGCAACACTTCTTGATGTGAATAATATTCCCACACTCATAACACCCATCCTGCTGCCGTGGCTGCTGAAGCTGAAGCTGACCCAAATAGGCCGAATAACCACTATAGTGACTCTGGAGTGGTAGTGCACTAATAGGAGCTGAATGTGTACTAAATGTTGGCTGCCCAGAGTAAGGCATAATAGGACCGTAACTCGCTGAATCACCGTGAGATGCCTGAAGTGTTGAATGAAGTAGCCTGGGAGGATGACCCTTACCAAAATTACCCCTGCCTCCAGACGAGGCACCACTGAACCCACCGAACTGACAAGGCCTCTTATCAAACCCCTGCCCTCTCTCTTGTGTAAGAACCATCTCGATCCTCCTAGCAACATTAGCAGTCGTGTAAAAGGAAATCTCACTTTCGGTCTCCTTGGCCATCTGAAGCCTGATAGGGTGACTGAGTCCATCAATAAACCTCCTCACTCTCTCTCCCTCAGTAGGAAGTAAAAGGAGAGCACGACGGGCTAGATCCACAAAATGGGTCTCGTACTGAGTAACAGTCATACTGGCCTGCTTGAGACACTCAAATTGCCTGCGGTAATCCTCTCTCAATGTGATAGAGAGGAACTTCTCTGGAAATAGCTGTGAGAACTGCTCCCAAGTCAATGCAGACGACTTAGCTGGTCTGGTCAACATATAATCTCTCCACCACCTTTTGGAGGAACCCGTCATCTGAAATGCAGCAAAATCGACCCCATTGGTCTCAACTATACCTATGTTCTACAATACCTCATGGCATTTGTCAAGATAATCCAGTGGGTTCTCAGAAGGTGTACCACTGAAGTGAACTGGAAAAAGTTTAGTAAACTTGTCCAACCTCAATAAAGCCTCAGAAGACATGGCGAGCCTATCACTGGCATGTGCCGCAACAACTGGCTGAACTATCCTAACTGGTGGGGTTGTTGGAGCCTGATACTATGGAGCCACCTGCTCCGGAGCAGGAGTAGTGGGAGTTCGTGCTACTCCCCCAGCCTGTGAGACGGTTGGTTCCACTGAAAATGTACCATTCTGGGCCACGCCCTCCATAAGACTCACCAAACAGACTAGAGTGTCCTGAAACACTGGAATAGCTATGGATCCTTTCGGGACCTGAACTGGTCCAACCGGTATAGTCTGAACTGGAACCTCCTCCTGAAGATCCACCTGAGGTTCTACAACGGGTGATGTTGCTCGAGCTCTAGACTGAGCTCTAACTCTGTATCTGCCTCGGCCTCTAGCGTGACCTCGGCCTCGACCTCTACCCCTAGTCATAGTTACCGCCGGGGGCTCTAGTCCATGTCCTTCGGTAGATGTATTAAGTGTTCTCGCCATCTGTGAGAGAAGAAGAATAGAATGGTTCAATCGCACGACAGAATAAGAAAGAAGTGATATTGTTCCTAAACTTCATAGCCTCTGAGAGATAAGTACAGATGTCTCTGTACCGATCCTTCAGACTCTACTAAGCTTGTTGGTGACTCTTGAGACCTAGGTAACCTAGTGCTCTGATACCAACTTGTCACGACCCGAAATTCCCACCTTCGGGATCATGATAGCACCTAACATTTCACTTGCTAGGCAAGCCAATGTTAGAATATAATTAGTCATTTTAACACAATTTTGAATTAATTAATAATAAAGAAACAAATACGGAAATAAGGTCTCACATAAAGTGAATAATCCATAATAATCGCGATGTCTAAATACCATCCCAGAACTGGAGTCACTAGTGCACTAGCTTCTAGATTAATACAAATAAGGATATGAATAAAATAAAGTTGTCTGAAAGAAAACACACAGCTAAAATAAAGTAGAAGGGGACTTCAGAACTGCGGACGCTGTGCAGTTATACCTCAAGTCTCCTCTGGGTAGATAAAATCCGAACAAGTCTATGGTACACCGTTGGGACCAACTCCAAAATCTGCACAAGAAGTGCAAAGTTTAGTATGAGTAACACTGACCCCATGTACTCTATAAGTGTCGAGTCTAACCTCGACGAAGTAGTGACGAGGCTAAGGCAGGTCACTTACATTAACTTGTACGCAATAATAGTAATAACAACAATAATAGAAATAAAACAGGTAACTTATTTCAACAGTTGAAGCCAACTCAGCAGTCATAACCAATTATTAGTTCAATCAATTTCCGTTGCGGTGTGCAACCCGCTCCAACAATATAATTATTCAATAAATTTCTGTTGCGGCGTGCAACCCCTCCAACAATACAAAATTAAAATATAATCTGTTAAATGGCCATAACTTGAGCTAGGGACTTCCAAATTAAATTTCAGGCATACGTCCAAGTCCCAAATCACGATACGGACCCACCGGAACTGTTAAAACATTGATCCGGGTCCATTTGCTCAAAATGTTGACCAAAGTCAACTTAATTGAGTTTTAAAGAACTATTTCATATTTTTATCAATTTTTCACATAAAACTTTTCGGAAAAATTTAGACTGCGCACGCAAATCGATGAACGATGAATGGTGCTATTTGAGGTCTCACAACATATAAATAATTATTAAATTTAAAGATGACCTTTTGGTTCATCACATGTCTCGAAATTGTGGCCTAGTAAAATGATAGCACTCTTATATATAACACCCATTTTTATTGATTTGTCGATTCGGTTGATCGATTTGCAGGCAGGCAAAATCAGTAACATGAAAATATCTATAACTCCTAAATACGCTGTTCACAGTTATGTATAAGAATTACAAAGTAGAATTACAACTTTAAAATTGGTCCATTCTATATCATAATAAGTAAATGTTTTTTAGTAGTACAAATGATCAAGAGCTCATTCCTGATACGCAGAAAAAGATCTAAAAATTGTTAAGTTAATACACCAAAACCGAAAAAGAGAATAATCACATAGCTATTCCTTAAGATGTGCTCTTTTTTGTAACCTACATATATGCAAAGATAACTATTACTCAAAATATAGTGCATTGAACTATAAAACCTTGAACAAAAAGTAGTAGAAATAGAGGTTGTATTTAACTTTTACTATCTATCACATGATATCACTAAATTCACATGCTTGATTCTTAACGAAATAACAATAATTTTATAAAACTTACTGGTGGGATTATATTGAATTTGTTATAGATCCCCGTAGTAATTATATTTGCACAAAAGAAGGTTTCGGAATATATTCTTGCACGTCTTCTACCTAATATAGTATTCTATTTGGTTTTGGAATTAATCCACGTCTTGTCTCTGGCAAGCCTTCTTCCATTATGCCTTATTATAGTACAATTCGTTATCCTACTGTGTATTATTTCCAGTTGTATCCTTACGTCATGAGTTCTTCTAAAAAGTAATATAAATATTTAAGTGTATAAAAATCGATTAATATTTTGAGGATATTTTAGTCACGTGTTTTTATAATAACTAGTCTTAGAATAGGCGCGTTGCACGTGTACCATATCTTAATAGATACATAACTTTAAAAATCACATTAATATTATATTATCGAATAGTGTTTGAACAATAAAATAGTTACAACAAAAAGAGTAAGTTCCTAAAAATGATTATTGTTTATTCTATATAGCTAACTTAATAAAGAAAGAAACGATCCTCAATCATCTTGGTAAATATATTCAACTATAAACTTATTCCATCTTTATAAGTTATTATTATTTTACAAGTCTTCAAGCTTCTTTTTTTTTAAAAACATTTTAGTAAGAACACATAAACTAAGATTTAAAGGTTTTTTCTGATTTTTTCCAAAGGTACATATTCTTAAGTTCATCTATAAACACAATCATGCATAGGTAGCTAACTAACAAAAATCTTTTTCTCATCTTCTATTTCTTTAATTGATTGAAATACTATAAGAATTGTAAAATAACTCAAAAATATAAATAGCTCAGCGACTTTATTAAGGTGCAGACATATTTTAGATTCGTATCAATTATTACTGAATTTATGCTCCACGATTGTAAATATTTTGTGGCATTCATATTCCTAGCATTCCAGTAATGAGGCTAATTATATTTCTTTCGTATTCTTCAGCCATGCACACTATCAGATGTACTAAATTTAGCATATCTTTCTCTAAGAAGTTTAATTGTTCTATTTTTAAATATTTAAGGTTCATTGTTTCTATTTCATGTAATTGCTTTCTATTTTTCATAAAATAGCAAATTACATGTCCACCGAAAACAAACATGATAATTTGTTATATCTCTTCGTATGAAGTTTGGTTGCTCTATGCTTAAATATTTAAGGCTCCCTGGTTTCTAATTTTTTGTAGTTACTTTTTTTATATAATTTTCTCATAAAATAGCAAATTATAAACATTTTAACTTTTAAATTACATACTTGAATTGATAGCTATGAAGAAAATTACAAGAACTTTTGTTACTACAAAGCTGAAGAATGTCTATTATTAAACTTCAAGAATAATCTAAAGGTTTAGACAAGTTTTACCTTTCCCGCGAGCTATGGGATGGAAGGACCGTTTTTACGTTATTAATTAAGAAAGAGTTTCCTTTTTATTTTACCGGCAACCTTTTTATCAAAAAAATAAATACTTTATTTGTATTTACAATTTTATCCAATATAGAATACACTTATAGAGGGTAAAAAAGGCGAACGATATTTCGTTAAGGATTTTCGTGCTTTTAATATAGTACTAGTCTTAGGGTACGCGCGTTGCTGTCACGACTCAAAATCTCACATGCCGTGATGGCGCCTATCTTGATATTTGTAATAACCCGATCGGTCGTTTTGAGCATTTACGCTCCTTTCAACTATTTGAAGTCTTGAATAACTTTCTATGAGGTATTATGACTTGTGTGAATTGCCGGTTTTGATTTTAAAATATTTTGGAGTTAGCTTGAAAGAATAAACTTCATGTTAGAAACTTAAGTTGAAATAGTTGACAGATGTTGACTTATGTATAAACGACCTTAATTCTGATGATTCCAATAGCTCTGCATGGTGATTTTGGACTTAGGAGCGTGTCCGAAAAATTATTTGGAGGTCCGTATTGAAATTAGACTTGAAATGGCGAAAGTCAAATTTTCGGAAAGTTTGACTGGGGGGTTGACTTTTTGATATCAGGGTCAAAATTCGATTTTGAAAATTTTAATAGGTTCGTTATGTTATTTATGACTTGCGTACAAAATTTGAGGTCAATCAGACTTGATTTGATAGGTTCCGACATCATTTGTGGAAACTTGAAATTTCAAAATTCATTAGGCTTGAATTGGGGTATGATTCGTGGTTTTAGCGTTGTTTGAGGTAATTTGAGAGTTCGACTAAGTTCGTATGATATTATGGGACTTGACGGTATGTTTGGTTGAGGTCCTGGGGGCCTCGGGTGAGTTTCGGATGGTTAACGGATCAATTTTGGACTTGGCATTCCAGCTGAAGAATGCTGATTTTCTGTCACTAGTTTCCTTCTACGCGATCGCATGAGAATGTCCGCGATCGCGTAGGCTTGTTGAGGTAGTATTGATTTTGTTCTTCGCGATCTCGTAAAGCCAACCGCTATAGTGTAGGTTGGGCTATTCTATGCTACGCGAACGCGTGGGAGAGGTCGTGTTCGCATAGGGGAACTTGAGAGAAAGTTGGGCCACGCGTTTGCTCTATGCAATCGCGTGAAGAGGGATGCGATCGCATAGAGCTGGGATCTTGTGTATCGCGATCGCGTGAAGACAACCGCGATCGCGTAGGGTCTTTTCTGGGCAGTGGAAAATTGTGCTTCGCGATCGCGTGTGTTTGTCCGCGATCGCGTAGAGCAAATGACTGGGCATCGAGTTTAAGTTCTGAAAATAGGACTTCGTCCCATTTTCCATTTTTACCGATTTGGAGCTCGAATTGAAGAGATTTTTGGAATATTTTCAGAGAAAATAATGGGATAAGTATTCTTAACTCAATATTGGTTAAATTATCCGAATCCATAGTTGTTTTTAGCATTTAATGGGTAAATTAAGTTAGAAAATTTAGAAAACCCTCTTAGTTTAAATTGAAGATTTGAGGGTTGAGTTGAGGTCAGATTTTGATAAAATTGATATGGTTAGACTCATGGTTGAATGGGCTTTCGGATTTTGTAACTTTTGTCGGGTTCTGAGAGAAAATTAGTATTTTCTTATGGAATTAATTTCAATAAATTTTATTGACAGAATCGAATTATTTGTGGCTAGATTCGAGGCATTTGGAGGTCAATTCACGAGGCAAAGGCTTAGCGGAATAATAATTTCACGGTTTGAGGTAAGTAACAGTTTTAAATCTGGTCCTGAGGGTATAAAACCCCGGATTAATATATTATGTGAGTATTTTAGAGGTGACGCACATGCTAGGTGACGAGCGTGTGGGCGTGCATCGTGGGAATTGGGACTTGGTCCATTCCGTGAAACTGAAAAGTTAAATAAGCTTATCGTTAGCTATGTGCCCTTTCTGTGCTATAAAACTTTGACAGTGAAGCATGCTTAGGCTATGTGTTGGTGCTGTAAAGACCACAGAGGTCTTGTACATGTTGAATTATCTGCTAAGCCTTTGCCTCGTGAATTGACCTCCAAATGCCTCGAATCTAGCCACAAATAATTCGATTCTGTCAATAAAATTTATTGAAATTAATTCCATAAGAAAATACTAATTTTCTCTCAGAACCCGATAAAAGTCACAAAACCCGAAAGCCCATTCACTCACGAGTCTAGCCATACCAAATTTACTAAAATTCGATAAAAACATCCCATTCAAAACCTCAAAATTCTAGTCCAAGAACTCTTCCTTATTTTCCCCAAATTTTCATCTTAAAACACTAATTAAATGTTGAAAACAATGATATATTCGTGTATATTGACCAAATCCGAGTTAGAATCACTTACCCGATGTTTTCCCTATAAAATCTCTCAAATATCGCCTCTCCCCAAGCTCTAATTTGTCAAAAATGCAAAATGGGACGAAGCCCCCGTTTTATAACTTAAAGTTTCTGTCCAGGTGCTGCCCTCGATTTTCCTGCCCTCAATTTTTATGACCTCGATTTTCATGACCTCGATTTCCTGCCCTCGATTTTCATGATCTCAATTTTCCTGCCCTCGATTTTCATGACCTCGATTTTACCGGAGCTCGATTTTCCTAACCTCGATTTTCATAACCTCGATTTCCTGCCCTCGATTTTCATGACCTCGATTTTCATATACCAACTACGCTCACTGTGGGGGTGCAGACTCCGGAGGGGCTCCTTCATCCCAAGCGCTATAATAGACAAATGTCACGATCCAAAACCTAACCCGTCGTGATGGCACCTATCATGGTACTAGGCAAGCCGACCTTTCCAAACACACTTTCATAATTTAACAGAAATGAATTAAGACACTTAAAATAACCGGAATTTCTTCATAAATACGGGGTAAACCCAAATAAAACATAAGTGCGGAAGGAAAAGAATAGCCCGACATCGGGGTATCACTAAGTCATGAGCAACTAGAATCTTAATCTAAAAGACAGTGTATACAATAGTCTGTGTCTAGATATCAAAACGAAGAAAGAAAAATAATGAGGAGGGAGCACAAGGTCTGCGAACGTCGGCAGCTACCTCGTAAATCTCCGAAACATCAACTGTGCACGAACTCAATGACCTCCACGTCCAGTCACACCTGAATATGCACACAAGGTGCAAGGAGTAACGTGAGTACTTCCAACTCAGTAAGTAACAAAATTAAAAAAGAAACTGAGAAGAAGTGACGAGCTACACAATTGCAGTTCATTTTAGTAATTTCGGCAAGAAAAGTAGGCATGCTTTCAATTCGGTGTTTTAAATCAAAACATTTCGAGTTCAGGTACAACAATATAAGCCCTCCAGAAAGTTTCACAACAATAACAATTAGCAACGAAGTGCAATAACAAAATAAGATTAAGTACAACCTCACAGGGCTACTGTCACTCATCTATCTCAACAGCTTAATCACTCAGCTCTCAACCTCAATACTCACAATCAAAGGTACTTGTGCTCATTGGGGATGTATAGACTCCGGAGGGACTCCTACAGCCCAAGAGCTATATATTGATGCGGCGTGCAGCCCGATCCATATATTGTTGCGGCTAGCAGCCCGATCCGATATATGGCCCGAAGGCTTGTTGCGGCGTGCAACCCGATCCAATATTGCTACGGCGTGCAGCCCGATCCAATATATCTCACATATCTCTCAACCCGACACTCAGGCCCTATCTCAGTCACTAACCTCTCCAGCCCCTCGGGCTCACATAATACCATAATAACCATCCCCAACAGGGAATACAACAAGTATCAACAAGAAATGAGAGGAAACAGAGATATAACACATAATAAGATTGTGACTGAGTACAAGACAACAATTACCAGTTAGTGCAACAAGTATACGACCAATGCGGGTCCCTATAGTGATATCATATGGCCTAAGCATGGTTTCTAACATGAAAGGCAGTTAATTGCTCAAAGACAAGGAAAATCAAGTAATAACAACGGCTATTCGACTTTACAGTCTCACGGGACAGACCAAGTCACAATCCCTCACGGTGCACGCTCGCACGCCGGTCACCTAGCACGTGCATCACCTCCAAATATTACATTATACAAATTCTCGGGGTTTCATACCCTCGAAACGAGATTTAAGACTATTACTTACCTTAATCCGAGCAAAATCCTACTCCGCGATGCCTTTGCCTCTTAGATCATCCTCCAAACGTCCCGAATCTAGCCACAAGTAATACAACACAATCAATAAAGGCTAAAGGGATCAATTCCACAAGGAAACTACTACAATATAGCCCAAAATCCGAAATAGACTCAAACCGGCCCCCGGTCCCATGACTCGAAATCCGACAAAAGTCACAAAATATGAACACCCATCCACTCACGAGACCAACTATACAAGAATTATTCGAATCCAACCTTAAATCACCTTCCAAAACTCGAAATTTAAGCCTATGAAGTTTCTACCATTTTCCCCCAAGTTTACAACTCAAATCTCTACTTAGATGATGAAAATAGCAATAGATTCATAGAATATAGTCCAATCCGAATTAGAATCACTTACCCCAACAATCTTCTTGAAGAAACCTCGAAAACTTGCCTCACACCGAGTTCTCAATGTCCCAAAATTGATATGGGAATCAAACCCTCAAAATCCCACTTTTCTGTCTAGTTCTTCCGCACCTGCGGACCTTCAGTTGCATATGCGACACCGCACCTGCGGAAATTCCATCGTAGGTGCGGGAATGACTAAAAGGACTGGGTCCGCATCTGCGTGCAAGTGGTCGCGCCGCGTGTGTGCACCTGCGGACAAAAGTCTGTTAATGCGATCCTCCCCTCCAACTCATTTTCCACATCTGTGGAGCTTCAGGTGCATCTGCGGGCTCGCAAATGCGGAAACACCCTCACAGCTGCAACCCGCGGCCATCTCCTCAGTTCCCGCTTCTGCGCTCCTTCCTTCACACGTGCAAGCACTCACCTGCGACCTCCCCACCGCAGGTGCGAAACTACCAGATATCAGAAGGCATCCAAAACACACCCGAGGCCCCTTGGGACCTCAACCAAACATGCCAACAAGTCATATAACCCCATGCGAACTTAGTCGAACCTTCAAATCACTAAAAATAACATCAAAACACCAAATTACCCTCGGATTCAACCATAAGAACTCCTAAACTTCCAAATTCCACAAACGACGCCAAAACCTATCAAACCACGTCCGAATGACCTCAAAATTTACACACACGTCAAAAATGACACCACGAACCTACTCCAACTTTTGGAAATTCATTCCGACCCCGATATCAAATTTTCCACTGCAGACAAAAATTGCCAAATTGTTAATTTTTGCCAATTCAAGCCAAATTCCATTACGGACCTCCAAATCACATTCCGAACATTCTCCTAAGTCCAAAATCATCTAACAAAGCTAACAGAACCATCAAAATTCAAATCCGAGATCGTTTACATATAAGTTAACATCCGGTTGACTCTTCCAACTTAAGCTTCTAATAAAGAGACTAAGTGTCTCAATTCACTCTGAAACCACTCTGGACCCGAACCAACTAACCCGATATATCATAATATAACTGACGAACACAGAAGAAGAAGAAATGGGGGAAATGGGGCTATAACTCTCGAAACGACCGATCGGGTCGTTACATCCTCCCCCTCTTAAACAAACGGTCGTCCTCGAACGAGTCTAGAAGCATACCTGGAGTCTCGAATAGGTGTTGATATCTGCTCTGCACCTCCCTCTCGGTCTCCCAGGTGGCCTCCTCCACATGCTGAGCTCTCCACTGCACCTTTACTGAAGCTATATCCTTTGACCTCAACTTCTGGACCTACCGATCCAAAATGGCCAACGGCTCCACATCATAAGTCATATCACCATCCAACTGAACTGGCTGAAATCCAAAACATGGGACGGATCTCCAGTATAGTTCCGGAGCATAGAAACGTGAAACACTGGATGCACACTCGACAAGCTGGGTGGCAAGGCAAGCTTGTAAGCCACCTCCCCTATCCTTTGAAGCACCTCAAAAGGCCCAATGAACTGGGGGATCAACTTGCACCTCTTACCAAACCTCATAACACCCTTCATGGGTGATACCTTCAGCAACACCTTCTCCCCAACCATGAAAGCCACATCACGGAACTTCCTGTCCGCATAACTCTTCTGCCTAGACTACGCCGTGCGAAGCCGCTCCTGAATCGGTTTCGCCTTGTCTAATGTATCCTGGACCAAGTCTGTACCCAAGAGCCTAACCTCGCCCAGCTCAAACCATCCTACTGGAGATCTACACCTTCTCCCATATAAATCCTAATACGGAGCCATCTGAATGCTCGACTGATAACTGTTGTTATATGCAAACTCTACGAGTGGCAGAAACTGGTCCCATGAACCCCCAAAGTTAATGACACAAGCACGTAACATGTCCTCCAATATCTGGATAGTGCGCTCGGACTGTCCGTCCATCTGAGGGTGAAAGACTATGCTCAACTCAACCTGAGTACCCAACTCTCGCTGCAAGGCCCTCCAAAACTGTGATATAAACTGAGTGCCCCTATCTGAAATGATGGAAAGTGGGACACCATGCAGGCAAACAATCTATCGGATGTAAATCTCAGCCAACCGCTCTGAAGAGTAAGTAGTGCCAACTGGAATGAAGTGCGCGAACTTGGTCAGCCGATCCACAATAACCCAAATAGCATCGAACTTCCTCGAAGTCCGTATGAGCCCAACTACAAAGTCCATGGTGATCCGATCCCACTTCCACTCTGGGATCTCTAACCTCTGAAGCAAGCCACCTGGTCTTTGATGTTTATACTTAGCCTGCTGACAGTTGAGACACCGAGCCACAAACCCAACTATATCCTTCTTCATCCGCCTCCACCAATAGTGCTATCTCAAATCCTGGTACATCTTCGCGGCACCCGGATGGATGGAATACCGCGAGCTGTGGGCCTCCTCAAGAATCAAATCCTAGAGCCCATCTACATTAGGAACACATATCCGGCCCTACATCCTCAACATGCTGTCATCACCAATAGTCACATCCCTAGCATCACCTCGCTGAACCCTGTCCTGAAAAACGAACGGGTGGGGGTCATCATACTGACGCTCCCTGATACGCTCATAAATAGAAGACCCGGAGACCACACAAGCCAATACCCGACTCAGCTCCGAAATATCCAATCTGACAAGGTGGACAGCTAAGGCCTGAACATCCAATGCCAAAGGTCTCTCTACTACTGGACAATATGCTAAACTCCCCAAACTCTCTGCCGGGTGACTCAAAGCATCATCCACCACATTGGCCTTCCCCGGATGGTACAAAATAGTGATGTCATAGTCCTTGAGAAGCTCCAACCATCTTCACTGGTGCAAATTAAGATCCTTCTGCTTTAACAGATGCTGCAAACTCTGGTGATCAGTGTAGATCTCACAATGAACCCCATACAGATAGTTCCGCCAATTCTTCAGGGCGTGAACAATAGCTGCCAACTCAAGATCATGGAGAGGATAGTTCTTCTCATGAGTCTTCAACTGGCGCGAGGAATAGGCAATCACCATACCCTCATACATTAGAACGCATCCAATACTTATCCTCGAGGCATCACAATACACGGTGTAAGAACCTAAAGTTGATGGCAGAACCAACACTGGAGTTATGGTCAAAGCAGGCTTAAGCTACTGAAAGCTCTCCTCACACTCATCCGGCCACCTGAATGGAGCACCCTTTTGGGTCAATTTGGTCAAGGGCGATGCAATTGATGAAAATCCCTCCACAAAGCGACGATAATAGTCTGCCAAACCAAGAAATCTCCTAATCTCTATGGTTGAGGATGGTCTAGGCCAACTCCGCATCGCCTATATCTTCTTTGGATCCACCTGAATACCCTCACTAGACAGCACGTGCCCCAAGAATGCTACTGAACCGATCTAAACCTCACACTTGAAGAACTTTGCATAAAGTTTCTACTCCCTTAATCTCTGTAACACAATCCTCAGATATTGAGCATGCTCCTCCTGGGTACGAGAGTATACCAGGATGTCATCAATGAATACAATTACGAATGAGTCTAAATAGGGCTAGAATACACTGTTCATCAAATGAATGAACGTTGCTAGGGCATTGGTCAGCCCAAAAGACATCACTAAGAACTCATAATGGCCATATCGGGTCCTGCAAGCTGTCTTAAGATATCCGAATCCTGAATCTTTAGCTGGTGATACCCTGACCTCAAATCAATCTTGGAGAACACCCTCGCCTCCTGAAGTTGGTCAAATAGGTCATCAATACGTGGCAAAGGGTACTTGTTCTTGACCGTGACCGTGTTTAACTGCCTGTAATCAATGCACATCCTCATGGAACCATCCTTTTTCTTCACAAATAGGACTGGTGCACCCCAAGGTGACACACTAGGTCGAATAAACCCCCTATCAAGGAGTTCTTGAAGCTGTCCCTTCAACTCCTACAACTCCGCCGGTGCAATACGATATGGTGGAATAGAAATAGGTTGAGTGCCCGGCACCAAAGCAATACCAAAGTCAATATCCCTATCAGGCGGCACGCCCGGCAGGTCTGTAGGAAACACATCCAGAAAGTCACATACCACCAGAACAGAATCAATTGTAGGAGTCTCTGAACTTGCATCCCTCACAAAAGACAAATAGGATAGACAACCCTTCTCAACCATCCGCTGAGCCATCAAATATGAGATCACCCTACTAGGTACATAGTCTATAGAATAGCTCCACTCAACCCTCGGCAAATCCAGCATCGCCAACGTCACAGTTTTAGCGTGACAATCTAGAACAGTATGACATGGAAACAACCAATCCATACCCAATATCACATCAAAATCGACCATAATGAGCAACAAAAGATCCACTCTGGTCTCCAGACCCCCAATGGTCACCACACATGACCGATATATGCGGTCCACAATAATAGTATCACCCACAGGAGTAGATACATGAACAGATAAAACTAAAGACTCACGGGGCATATCCAGAAAATGAGTGAAATACGAGGAAACATATGAATAAGTGGAACCATGGTCAAATAATACAGAGGCATCTCTATGACAAACTGAGACAATACCTGTAATCATAGCATCTGAAGCAATAGCATCTGGTCTGGAAGGAAGAGCATTGAAACGGGTCTGGCCACCCCCTGATCTGCCTTCCCCTCTCGGGTGACCCCTAGCTGACTGGGCTCCACCCCTAGCTGACTGGGCTGGTGGTGGAGGAGCTGATACTGATGACATAGACTGGCTCCTCTGCGGAGCGGGACCTCCCACTAGACGGGGACACTCTCTCCTCATGTGACCAAACTCCCCATACTCATAGCAACACCTTGGTGCTGGTGTTGGGGACTGAAGGGAGCCCTGAGCACCGGGATAACTAGCAGAAGGACCCGGCATAGACGAACCCTGACCCGATGGAGCACGAGGAGAACTCTGCGTTGGAAGGGCACCAAGAGATGAACGACCCTGCTGATAACTGTGAGATCCATGGCCAGATGATGCACCACGGTGAACTGGGCGAGCCGTCTGAGCATGTCTGAATGGACGGCCTCTACCGTGTTGGAACTGACCCCCAGAAGGAGTACCACTAAATCCACCCTGTCCACGAGGCCTCTTGGCCTCCCTCCCAACCCTCTCCTGACCGCGAACCATCTCAATTTGCCGAGCAATGTCGACTACCTCATCAAAAGTAGCACCAGACACTCTCTCTCTGGTCATAAGCAATCGCAGCTGATAAGTGAGGCCATTTATAAACCTAATGATCCTCTCCCTATCTATGGGAACCAACCAAATAATATGACGTGCCAACGCCGAGAATCGCATCTCATACTATGTCACAGACATATCACCTTGACAAAGCTACTCAAACTGTCTACGCAGTTCCTCTCTATAGGACTGAGGCACGAACTTCTCCAAAAATGATAACGGAGAACTGCTGCCAAGTATGGGGTGTTGCGCCGACTGGTCTCCAGAATACCTGCTGTACAGAGTATCCTCTGACACTTGTCCAAGAACCCCTGTGCATCCTATCCCTCTGCACCATTGAAATATGGAGGTCGGAGTCTCCCAAACCTCTCCAATCTACGCTGCTCATCCTTGGGCATAGTAGGAACCACATAGTCCTAAGTAGCTGCAACCGGCTGGGCGGGTGGTGCCCCCGGTGTCTGGAATCCCTGTACCACCTGCTCTGGTGTACGAGCAGCGGAGTCTGAGCACCTCCCCCGTCTTAAGAAATGGTTGCTGCGGCCGGAACAGAGACCGCCTGAGCAAGGCTAGTGCACGCGGTCAGAATCTGAGCTAAGGCCTCCTGAAGGCCTGGAATCACAATAGGCACAGGTGGTGCCTGAGCTGGTGCATCAACAACTGGAATCTGGTCCTGATCTGGGGCAATTGGTGGATCTGTAGGTACTGCCCCAGCTGTTGTGTGGGATGCATCTCTCCCCTACCATGGCCTTTACCGCAGCCTCGGCCTCTTATGGCCCTGACTGGTGGTACTGGTGGCTGGCCCTCCTGACCAGTAGTACGAGTCCTCACCATCTATGAGAGAAAGAAACAATAGATGTTTAGTTACTAGAATCAACAGATTCGCACGACAAGAATTCAAGAATGTGGAGTTTCCTAAGGGTTCTGCAGCCTCTCGAAGATAAACACAGACGTCTCCGTACCGATCCTCAAGACTCTACTAAACCCGCTCATGACTTGTGAGACCTATGTAACCTAGGCTCAGATACCAACTTGTCATGACCCAAAACCTAACCCGTCGTGATGGTGCCTATCGTGAGACTAGGCAAGCCGACCTTTCCAAAACACTTTTATAATTTAACATAAATGAATTAAGACACTTAAAATAACCGGAATTTCCTCATAAATACGGGGTAAACCTAAATAAAACATAAGTACAGAAGGAAAAATATAGCCCGACATCGGGGTATCACTAAGTCATGAGCAACTAGACTCTCAATCTAAATGATAGTATCTACAATAGTCTACGTCTAGATATCAATATAGAGAAATAAAGATAATGAGGAGGGAGCACAAGGTCTGCGAACGCCGGCAGCTACCTCGTAAATCTTTGAAAAATTAATTGCGCACGAACCCAATGAGCTCCACGTCCAGTCACACCTGAATTTGTACACAAGGTGCAGGGAGTAATGTGAGTACTTCCAACTCAGTAAGTAACAACATTAAATAAGGAACTGAGAAGCAGTGACGAGCTACACAATTGCAGTTCATTTTAGTAATTTCGGCAAGCAAAGTAGGCATTCTTTCAATTCGGTTTTTTAAATCAAAACATTTCGAGTTCAGGTACAACAATATAAGCCCTCCAGAAAGGTTCACAACAACAACAATTAGCAATGAAGTGCAATAACAAAATAAGAGTAAGTAAAGCCTCACAGGGCTACTATCACTCATCTATCTCAACAGCTCAATCACTGAGCTCTCAGCCTCAATACTCACAATCAAATGTACCTGCGCTCACTGGGGCTGTGCAGACTCCAGAGGGGCTCCTACAGCCCAAACGCTATATATTGATGTGGCATGCATCCCGAACCAATACTGCTGCGGCGTGCAGCCCGATCCATATATTGTTGCGGTGTGTAGTCCGATCCGATATATGGCCCAAAGGCATTTTGCGGCGTGTAACCCGATTCAATATTGTTACGTCGTACAGCCCGGTCCAATATATCTCACATAGCTCTTAACCCGGCACTCAGGCCCTATCTCAGTCGCTAACCTCTCCAGCCCCTCGGGCTCACAGAATATCATAATAACCAACCCCAACAGGGAATACAACACGTATCACAAGAAATGAGAGAAAACAGAGATATAACACATAATAAGACTGTGACTGAGTACAATACAACAATTTGCAGTCAGTTCAACAAGTATACGACCGATGCGGGTCCCAATAGTGATATCATATGGCCTAAGCATGATTTCTAACATGAAAGGCAGTTAATTGCTCAAAGACAAGGAAAATCAAGTAATAACAATGGCTATTCGACTTTACAGTCTCACGGGACGGACCAACTCACAATCCCTCATGGTGCACGCTCGCACGCCCGTCACCTAGCATGTGTGTCACCTCCAAATATCACATTATATAAATTCTCGGGGTTTCATACCCTCAAAAATAGATTTAAGACTGTTACTTACCTTAATCCGAGCAAAATCCAACTCCATGTTGCCTTTGCCTCTCAGATCGGCCTCCAAACGTCTCGAATCTAGCCACAAGTAATGCAACACAATCAATAAAGGCTAAAGGGATCAATTCCACAAAATAACTACTAATATATAGCCCAAAATCTGAAATCGGCTCAAACCGGCCCCCGGGCCCACATCTCGAAATCCGATAAAAGTCACAAAATATGAACACCCATCCACTCATGAGCCCAATCATACAAGAATCACTCGAATCTAACCTCAAATCACATTCCAAAACTCGAAATTTTAGCCTATCAAGTTTCTACCATTTTTCCCCAAATTTACAACTCAAATGCCTAATTAGATAATGGAAATAGCAATAGATTCATGGAATATAGACCAATCCGAGTTACAATCACTTACCCCAACAACCTTCTTGAAGAAACCTCAAAGAATTACCTCCCACCGAGCTCTTAAAATCCCAAAATTGAAATGGGAATCAAATCCTCGAAATCCCACTCTTCTGTCCAGTTCTTCCGCACCTGCGGACCTTCAGTCTAATCTGCGACGTCGCACCTGTAGAAATTCCATCGCAGGTGCGGGAATGACTAAAAGGGCTGGGTCCGCATCTGCGTACAAGTGGTCGCGCCTACGTGTGCGCACCTGCGGACAAAAGTACGCTTCTGCGATCCTCCCCTCCAACTCATTTTTCGCATCTGCGGAGCTTCAGGCGCATCTGCGGGCTTGCAGATGCGGAAACACCCTCGCACCTGTGACCTCCGGCCATATTCTCAACTCCCTCTTTTGTGCTCCTTCCTCCGCACATGCGAGTAATCACCTGCGGCCTCCCCACCGCAGGTGCGAAACTACCAGATATCAGATGTCTTCAGCAATCTCATAAGTCCAAAACTCAACCGTTAAGCATCCGAAACACACCCAAGGCCTCCTGGGACCTCAACCAAACTTGCCAACAATTCATAAAACCCCATACGAACTTATTCGAACTTTTGAATCACTCAAAACAACATCAAAACACCAAATGACCCTCGGATTCAAGCCTAAGAACTCCTAAACTTTCAAATTTCGCAAACGATGCCGAAACCTATCAAACCACGTCCGAATGACCTAACATTTTACACACACGTCACAAATGACACCAAGAATCTACTCCAATTTCCGTAAATTCATTCCGACCCCGATATCAAATTTTCCATGGCCGACCAAAATCGCCAAATTTTCATTTTTCGCCAGTTCAAGCCAGATTCCACTACGAACCTCAAAATCACATTCCGAATGCGCTCCTAAGTCCAAATGCAGCTAACGAAGCTAACGGAACCATCAAACTTCACATCCGAGATCGTTTACACATAAGTCAGTATCCGGTTGACTTTTCCAATTTAAGCTTCTAATAAAGAGATTAAGTGTCTCAATTCACTCCGAAACTACTTCGGACCCGAACCAACTAACCTGATATATCATAATATAATTGAAGAACACAAAAGAAGCAGAAATGGGGAAACGGGGCTATAACTCTTGAAACGACCGGTCGGGTCGTTACACCAGATCCAGGCATAAATAAATAAACATAACTATCACTCAGAATCTCCAGTCTCTCGGGCTCTCAATAACATGAAGAATCAATCTGGCATGATGATATGAAGTATCAATGAATGACAACAGAGACTGAGATATGACATGCAAGTGGTAGATGTGGATGAGTGCAAAAATTGTAATTTAAACAATAATTCAACAACAATACGACCCATGTGGGTCCCAAAATATATTGGTGTGTAGCTTAAATATGATCTTTAATATGAGTCTCAGCTCAATTTATCTAACATGTAAAGGATATGCGGATAATGTCATTTATTTAATTATGCAACTCCATGGAATCAATTTAAGTCACAATTTCCATGATGCACGCCCACACGTATGTCACCTAGCATGTGTGTCATCTCCAAACAATTCATACAACACGAAATTCAGGAATTTATACCCTCAAAACCAAGTTTAGAAGTGTTACTTACATCAAAATCGCGTAATTTCTTACTCCGCTATGCCCTTGCTTCATGAATTGGTCTCCAAATGTCCCGAATCTAGCCACAAGCAGTATAGTACAATCAATAATTTCTAGTCTCTCGGGCTCTCAATAATATGAAGAATCAACCCGACATGATGATATGAAGTATCAATGAATGACAACAGAGACTGAGATATGACATGCAAGTGATAGATGTGGATGAGTACAAAAATTATAATTTAAACAATAATACGACCCATATGGGTTCCAAAATATATTGGTGTGTAGCCCAAACAAGATCTTTTAATATGAGTCTCAGCTCAATTTATCTAACACGTGGAGGATATGCGGATAATGTCATTTATTTAATTATGCAACTCCACGGAATCAATTTAAGTCACAATTTTCATGATGCACGCCCACACGCCCGTACCTATCATGTGCGTCATCTCCAAACAATTCATACAACACAAAATTTAGGGATTTATACCCTCAAAACCAAGTTTAGAAGTGTTACTTACATCAAAATCGCGTAATATCTTACTCTATTATGCCCTTGCTTCGTGAATTGGTCTCCAAATGTCCCGAATCTAGCCAAAAATCCGAAATTGGTTCAAACCCAGCCCCCGGGCCCACGTCTCGAAATCCAACAAAAGTCACAAAACTCAAAATCACATTCACTCACGAGTCTAACCATACCAAATTTACTCAAATCCGATAACAAAATCCCATTCAAAACCTCAAAATTCTAGTCCATGAACTCTTCCTCATTTTCTCCAAATTTCCATCACAAAACACTAATTAAATGCTGAAAACAATGTTATATTCGTGTATATTGACCAAATCCGAGTTATAATCATTACCCGATGTTTTCCCTTTCAAATCTCTCAAAAATCGCCTCTCCCCAAGCTCCAATTTGTCAAAAATGGAAAATGGGGCGAAGCCCCCGTTTTATAACTTAAAGTTTCTGTCCAGGTGCTACCCTCGATTTTCATGACCTCTATTTCCTGCCCTCGATTTTCATGACCTCAATTTTCCTACCCTCGATTTTCATGACCTCGATTTTTGCTGACCTCGATTTTCATGACCTCGATTTCCTGCCCTCGATTTTCATGACCTCGATTTTCATGACCTCGATTTCCTGACCTTGATTTTATGACCTCGATTTCCTGA
Source organism: Nicotiana otophora (assembly GCA_000715115.1). Taxonomy (NCBI): domain Eukaryota; kingdom Viridiplantae; phylum Streptophyta; class Magnoliopsida; order Solanales; family Solanaceae; genus Nicotiana; species Nicotiana otophora. The sequence goes on from AWOL01S0022697.1 coordinate 160,620, forward strand.
CCTCGATTTTTCCTGACCTCGATTTTACGGTCCTCGATTTTTCCTGACCTCGATTTTCAGCAGATGTTTCAAGAAGAAATTTCCAGCAGAAAAAAAAATTCCAGCAGTTGTTTAAGTCCAAATTTTGATCCGTTAACCATCCGAAACTCACCCGAGGCCCTCAGGACCTCAACCAAATACACCAACAAGTCCTAAAACATCATACGAACTTAGTTGAAACCTCAAATCACATGAAACAACGCTAAAACCACGAATCATACCCCATTCAAGCTTAAGGAACTTAAGAATTTTCAACTTCTACATTCGATGCCAAAACCTATCAAATCAATTCCGATTGACCTCAAAATTTGCACAAGTCATAAATGACATAACGGAACTATGAAAATTCTTAGAACTGGATTCCGACCCTGATATCAAAAAGTCAACTCCCCGGCGAAACATCCCAAAAATTCAACTTTCGCCATTTCAAGCCAAATTCCACTACGGACTTCCAAAAAATTCCCCGGACACGCTCCTAAGTCCAAAATTACCATACGTGGCTATTGGAATCATCAAAACTCCATTCCGGGGTCGTTTACACATAAGTCAATATCCGGTCACTATTTCGACTTAAATTTTAAACCTTGGAACTAAGTGTTCCAATTCATTCCAAAACCTTATTGGACCAAACCAATTACCCCAGTAAGTCATATAACACCTGTAAAGAACAAATTGAGCAGTAAATGGGGGAAACAAGGTGGTAATACTCAAAACGATCGGCTAGGTCATTACATTCTCCCCCACTTAAATATACGTTCCTCCTAGAACGTGCCAAGAGTTATTTCCAAGCCATCACATCATTATTCCATCTTACCACACACATACCTGGGGGTGATCCCACTCCACTCTATTCTATATAGGCCTGACAATACCACGTAATTGAAGATCATTACTTTAACCTTAGCCCATAAACCTTGGAATTCAATTTCCAACATTCAAAATTTCTTTTTCAAGACCCGAATCTCACATCTATGCACTGTATAAGTATGAACAAAACTGTATCAAGCCATAGCCATAACTCCAGATATAATCGCATAACCTACTACACAACTTGCATACTCGCAGCACCATTCTCGATCACAGTAACTACTCAAAACCAACCCGGTACTGGTGTTAAACCCCATATCAAACAAAACCTCATTCTAACCCTTCGTACACTACTGATAATGAAAGAAACACGCAAAATCTCATAACCCCTTATCAGAAAAATAAGTCATTAAGCTTTCTTGCCCCAACCAGAATCATAATCATCTTCTAAGACGACTTTTAATATTATCCTCTAAATATACCGTAATAAAATCTGATAGTACCCATTCTAGGTCCAATGACCATATATTATTAAACACAAATATCTCACTAACATGCCACACCAATACAACTCAAGCCACAACTGCGTAACCTTGTACCCAAAATGGAAGATATCTCAAAGTAGAGAACCGTATTGCAAGTTCAACAAGCACTGCGACAACTGCAATGCTATAAGCTAATTATATATAGTATAACCAAGACACACGAATTTAATAAGAGTAACCAGCTCTTCTAGAGCTCACACTATCATCACTCGCACGGACAACTCACGTTCTATAGTATCAATATCTGGACCCGCACGGACAACTCACGTGCTATAGTATCAGTATATGGATCCGCACGGATAACTCACGTGCCAATAATATCAGTATATGGATCCGCACGAACAACTCACGTGCCAATAATATCAGTATATGAATCCGCATTGACAACTCACGTGCTAATAATATAATCCGCCTGGCATGGTCATAGGCCTCCAGTCCAAGCATGTCATACAGGAGCAATTAAATAAGTACACATGTTTATTATAAATGAATTATGATTCTCGTGGTCTTGGACTGGTACAAATAACACGCCATACAGTAGGCAGGTGCAAAGTGTGTTATCACTACTCAAATCGGCAAGTTAACGCAAAAATAGTAACTACCCAATTTATTCAGGGAATTAGCCTCTTTGTAACCTCAAGTGTAGTTTAGATAGTTCTCGACAAATGTACGAATACGAGAAACGTTATAACTTTACGCTTAACAGTCAACTCTAGGCATATCTTTTCCTAAGCATTCTTCTGAGTATGAATATTGTCCCTGATGCCCGCACATGGCTCAAACCTCCCATATGTACGCACTCATGGCGCGTAACTATCACAAATAATTAACGCAATTAGTGCCTCCATTGAGTTTAAATAAAATGCTCACCTCAACCAGGTCGCAACCCTGAAATAATTTGCTTCTGAGAACTCCCAGTTCCCTAAATGCATAGAAGACATCAACCACCGTAACTGATCAAAACTCCAGCACTCGAATGACTATCACGTCCTTCATGCACGATCACCCCACTAGGAATACTTCCAAAATTCTTCCGTGCCGCATAGCGATAGTTGGAATATCAGCAGTTTATCATCCATGTGAGTACCGCGATACCGATGAACATCCGTAAGCAAAACACAATGCGCCTTGTGAAATATGTACCCTTCTCAGGGATTACCGAGCAGGTATAACATAAATCTAAATATTTGAAACTGACCATTCTATCCATAATTCGTGACCTTCCCTTCAAGAATAAATTGCCACCTTGTACATGTAAATACTAATCCCGCACAACACACCACATCTATCATGCCATCAGGTGATAAGCATGAGAATCTCATTATCAACTTTGAGTCACCAGTAAATTACATACTCGGTCATTTAGAAACCTCCCTGTTGCTTCATTCCAGGAGAAAATCACAATATACAACTCGTTCCCCACACCGGTAGAAAATATCCGGCTCAAACCATGGTAGAAACCACTTTGAAACCTATTTGCACAAAACCAAACTATCAGAACTGAATTCCTCTAACTTGACCAAGCCACGCAGGTCACCAAACCTAAGAATATTGCCACCAAAATATATGTAAAGTCTCACCACATCATAATCACCCAAAAGAATCAAGCATACCATTACCATACTGGTCTAGCCTACTACCAGATGTCCTGTTTAATTCGAGTCTATTCTGAATTACCCTCAAGTCGACACTTCTCCTTGTCAGAACACTACGACCCTTACCCAAATCTCACTACAAGATATCCTAACATAAAACCATACTGCCCTAAGGCCTATAAGCCACTGTATTCTTCTTAAGCACCACAAAAGTACCACAACCGAGACTCCCACACTAAAAAGACCTTATGTGGACTTAATATTGTTCCTTTTTTACCTTTCTTGCACTTAAAGGTAGAATCCATAGTCATACAGAATTACCGCAAGTCCTGTCACCATCCAGTGTAAATAACCGATTCTCACAATATACAAATTTCGATTCTTTTTTTTAATTAACACATATACATTTTTGAATCCATTAGAACCCCTTCGAAACTCACCCACTATACTCAAATCTAAATTGTACCGCCCAAACGGGCCGAAAGACACAAGCTCCATTAGCACAACATCCCCCAAAGAAGTAACCCTGCCTTAACACCACCAATCAAATTCATACTTCGTGCACACTACATATTTCAAAATAATAATTTAATCATTTCATGATTTTAATTTTCATATTTTCATAAAGTGCAATATAACCCGCATTCAAGAAATTTTCTTATTCGAGTCATCCCCGATCTCAACCTCTGCAAGTCATAACTAATCAACAAGTATTCCTCGGACCACAACCAATACCGCACATAATCGTGCAATTAAATCGTAGATGGCAGAGTTTCCCACTTGGCTCAAAGCCATATAACAAAACATCTGATAACTCATCATGCCCATACTATACTATTGTCAAAACCCCGCAGTCAATTCCACAAAAATTCTTCACAAGCTCAGGTAACACAAACCATAAAATACCTCAAATCATCTACTAAGCTCGCCTTCATCCCTGTGATGGTCAAGTCAACTTTCTCAACTAATCCAAACTCAAATCTCAACACAAATACCCCGATGGGAGAAAAGAAACCCTCCACTCAACATTATAAGGAACACACAAACGTAGATTACTCCGCAGGAGATAACCCACCTGCTTAGCCTCAAATTGACATCTTGCTATACCCTTTCGCAACCACAATTACTACGGAATCACTTAATATTTTCGAGTTTGAACTTATCAAAACGACATGAAAATCTATTTCACTTTGCAATTAAACGGCATGATAGATCACTCAACGCACTCACAACTCAAGACCGTACGATATTGTCACGACCCAAAAATCCCACCACAGGCATCGTGATGACACTTAGTCTCTAAGACGAGGTAAGCCGATTACAATTACATTTCAAGCCAATTGTTTTTTAAATAAAAACTAACAGCGGAAATAGTTACAAAACAACCTCCCAAGACTGGTAATACTGATCATGAACTCTAACTAAATATATGAAATGATCTCAAGGATCGAATACTCAATACTATTTGAATAATAATTAACAGTACAATAAAATGGAAAGACTCCAAGGAACTGCGACGACCAAGCAGCTTTACCTTGAATCCTTGCGATCACACTTTAACTCTATCCGAGTTTGATAGATCCAATACATGGTTGTGCACAAAAATATGCATAAGTGTAGTATGAGTACACCACGGTCGGTACCCCGTAAGTATCAAGACTAACCTCAGTGGAGTAGTGACGAGGTATAGTCAAGACACTCACTAGTCTAATAACTTGTGCAATATAGTATACAAAATAATAGGAAACAAATAACAATAATGGAAACACTAATCAACCAGTGATATACACAACAGGGCAATAAGAACACCATTAATATTGCTCAACAAATAATAAATACAAGTACACCCAACTAAATCAAGTCCTTCAAATATAAATTTTTCACCTATATGCTTCTCAAATAATATTCTTCAGGATATAATACTTTCAATAAATATATTTTGAATATACTCCCTTCAAATAAATATCTTTCAAATAAATCCCTTTCTAATATAATTCCTTCAAATAAGTATCTTTCGAAAAAATGTCACCCTGTGACACCTCATTTCAAAATCATAAAGTACGGGTCTCAGCCCAATTTCATATTTTCACGGCACCTTGTGCCAATTTCTTTATCACAACCGCACGGACAACTCACATGCCAATATCATAATCATTTAACCACGGCACCTCGTGCCCACATTTCATTTCATAATCCGCCTGGCAATAGCCACAGGCTCCCAATTTCAATATAGGTCAGACTATTATCAATTTTACCGAAACAACAAGACAATTTGCACAAGATATAAAATTAAATACAAGGAAAATCCCAACGTCTCATGAAAATCACCAACACAATAACTCCACATCATCACATATCATCCCTGATAATAGCCACCCTTATCTCTCCTATATCCACCCTTATCTCTCTGCCCTGAAAATTTCAATAGCCACTCTTATCGCTCCTTTAGCCACCCTTATTACTCCGCCCAGAAAACATCCCAACACATATAAAAATAGTGAAATGCCACCCTTATACCCACATAATATCAACAGTGGAATGCCACCCTTATATCCTCAAAATAAAAACTCAAATAACATAACAATTTATACGAAATATTATCACGGCAGCATAACAAAATCAATTCATATCACAATTTGCCCAATCACCACAACCAATTCCAAAGATATAAAAAAGTCCATTAGTTTCACAACAAATAGCCCAAGGCTCCACACAATGTGTACAAAATCTCAAAACAACAACAGGGATGGAAAATAATCAGTATAGGGCAACGCCTTCATTAATCCAAATTCTTGATAATTATATTAATGCCTCAATTTAAACTTATTTCATTAATTATTTGCAGAGGAAAAATCCATAATGTAATTAACTTCCAAGAAATATCAAATCATCAAACTCACGGAATCTACATAAATATACAAGTAATAATCACATCAAATGGTCATATAAAAACAAATTCAACAAACGCGAATTGAGGCATGGCAAATAGATGATTTAATAAATGCCCACAATTATCCAATTTACTACACAATATGCCTAAGATTTTAACCCAATATATTTTGCACATATAAGCTCGATTACATACTCATCACCTCGCGTACACGGCTTTTCACAATTCACAAATGGCACATAAGACTCGATGTCTAAGGGGTAATTCTCTCACTCAAGGTTAGGCAAGATACTTACCTTTCTGAAGTTATGCCGATATTCCAAAATCACCTTCGTGCTTGAATGGACCTCCGGAATGCTCAAATATATCTAAATTAATTGTATAACTTCATTAAAATTCATCGGAAATAATTTCGGATAATAAAACGTCGACTTAAAAATTTATTCTAAAAAGTCAACAAACGTCAACGCGAGGCTCGCCTCTCGGAACCCGACATAATTTTCATGAAATCTAACACCCATTCGGATACGAGTTCAACCATATCAATTTTATCAAATTTTGATAATAACTCGACCTCCAAATCTTAAATTTTTGTTCTTGAAGAGATTTTGCAAAAATCCCAATTTCCTCCATTTAAATCAGAATTAAACGATGATTATAATCATGGATTTATGAAATATAATTACTTTTGGAAAAAGGATACTTACCCAAGTTGAAGTCATGAAGAACCCCTCCAAAATCGCCCCAAAACCGAGCTCCAAATATCCAATCGAAAATGGCGAAATGACCATTTTTGGTCCTTTATGTTTCTGCCCAGTTTCGCTTCTGCGGACAGATTTGCGCATCTGCGGACTCGCTTTTGCGAGCCAAAATGCGCATCTACAAAGTCCCAATGCCCACTGCCCAATAGGAGCTTGCATCTGCGACAAAACGACCGTTTCTGCGAAGCCATGCCAAGCTGCCATAACGCAGGTGCTTCTGTTCATTCTGCTTTTGCGTTCCAGTGGTCGCTTCTGCGATCCCGCAGGTGCGCAAAATGTGTCGCACCTGTGACCTCTGTCCAGTACCCCTTCCCAGTCACCTCTGTGATAAAATCCTTGCTTCTACGAGGTCGCTTCTGCGATGAAACTTCCGTAGAAGCGAAGAACCAGTTGCTGCCCATAAACAACAGCAAATTCCAGCAGCTATCTCATCCAAAACTCAACTCTATTAACCTTCCGAAATCCACCCGAGGCCCTCGGGACTTTAACCAAATATACCGACATGTCTCAAAATATAATACGAACTTAGTCAAGACTTCAAACCACATCAAACAATGCCGAAATTACGAATCGCGCATCGAATCTAATTATGAGTTTTCAGATCTTCCAACTTCTATATTTTGCGCCGAAACGTATCAAATCAATCCGGAATGACTTTAAATTTTGCACAAAAGTCATAAATGATGTAATGGAGCTATTCTAATTTCTGGAATCGAAATCCGACCTTGTTATAAAAAATTCAACCTTCGGTCGGACATTCCAAAAATCTTCTATTTTCCAACTTTCGCCAAAATGCGTCAAATTGTCCTACGGACTTCCAAATCCAAATACGAACATACGCCTAAGTCTGAAATCATCATACGGAGCTGTTTCTATCATCGAAATTCTATTCCGGGGTCGTTTTCTCAAAAGTCAACTCTCCGGTCAACTCTTTCCGTGTAAGCTTCTAAATAAGAATTGTTCTTTTAATTTAATTCTGAATCTTCCGAAAATCAAACTCGACCACACTCGCGGGTCATAATACACATTACGAAGCTGCTCGAAACCTTAAGTCACTGAACATGGCATAAATTCTTAAAATGACAAGTCGGGTCATTATATTCTCCCCCTCTTAAACATACGTTTGTCCTCGAACGTGCCAAGAATCTTTCTGATGACATTAAATTACTTAGTACATTATTTCACACATACTTGCGGATGATTTTACGTCACCGTAAATTTAACAGGGGTCTGACAACATCATCTCAGTGGAGATTATTTCTTTTATTCATACTTATAAGCCTTTAAGCCAATTCCTTACACTCCAAATAAATTTTGAATTCCTGACATCAACACACGGTATTAGTCTCAACTGACCATAGCAATTCGTGCCTACGCACACATTATACGTATGTCCATAACCACATTTCTGGTCGTAATAGCTGTTTATAATTAATTTCTAGCATCTTCAATTAATCTCATATTCACCAAAATCTCATTTTAACTTTTCGCAATACTGACAGCAACACGCAAGGAATAAATACCTCATAATTATTAACTCGAATCAACGAGTCATATTTAACGCCACCTGGGCACCCACCTTATAGGCTAAAACTCAATGTTTAATATGGCTAAATATGCGCATAAAAATATACAAGAATTATCATATAAGCCTAACAGGCATGACTCCATATTATTACTATAGTACAAATTTAATTTTACAAAGGGAGAATTTAAACTCATAAATTTTTTACCACAAGGACCTCGTCCTTATATAACTTCCCACCGCGGCTTATAGCCCGGTATAAATATTTCACATCATATAAAAATGTGAGGATCTCGTCCTCAACTCCGAATCACAAGTAGTTTACACATTGTGCCAACTGAAATTTTTAATTTCCTTTCTTTCTTCTTTTCAATATATTTCGTAAACAGTTTTCACAACACATAATGAACCCTCATTCCAATAGGGAATATAATTTATAAAATTGAAATCAATTAATATGAAATCACATCAAAACCCACTGTAGTGAATAATAAAAATTACTTTTGGACTTATAGCCCTCAATGGTGCACAAAAATAAAAATGATAGACACGGGCTAACATCATCAAATCTCCCAACATGTATAGCATATAAATGGGTCACAAAGTTACGAAGTGCCTCCATAAGCAGAGCATAATAGGAGGACTTACCTCAATATCCAAAACCGAATCAAATTAAGGAAAACAAATATCCTTTTATAACAAATCAGGATCATACCTGTAACGACACCATCTGGTGTAGTGGCCTCAGACACACAATAGCAAATATATCAATGGGCTGGGCCTCCCCCTCTAGGGCGCCCTCTACCCGCCTATCCTCCACCTCTAACTGGCTGTGCACGTAGGGTAGTAACTGCATTGGGGCCCATGGCATGAGGGTTCTGATACAATCCACCTCTCTCAAGTCTGGGACAATCTCTCATAATGTGCCTAGTATCACCACACTCATAACAACCCCTCTGAGGTCGCGGCTGCTTGTTATTGAGCTTGTGCAGGATAACTGGAATAACCACTGTAAGAATCTAGTATCGGTGGTGCACTATAAGAACTTACTGGAGCACCCCGAGTAATCTGATGTGTGGACTGAGCTGGACGATTGCTCGAACCTCTGCCATAATGGGTCATAGCCGAAGAGTAAAATCCATTGAACCCTCCAGAGCTTTCAGACCTTTTGGCCTCCTTATATTACCTTTCCTTACCTAGAACACCCTCAATCCTCCTCGCAATCTCCACTACTTGCTGAAATGGAGTATCAATTTGCAACTCTCGAGCCATGTATATTTTAGTATTATAGTTGAGCCCCTCAATGAATCTGCGGACTTGATTTCTAACTGTAGGAACCAAGATAGGTGCATGATTGTAACGACCCAGCCGGTCGTTTTCAGAGTTATAGCCCTGATCCCCTGTTTACTGCTTTATCCGTATCTCTTTCTGCTTATGTGACTTTCCGGGAGGTTGTTGTTGTGATTTCGGAGTGAATTGGGACACTTAGTCCCTAAATAGAAGCTTAAGCCTTAGGATTTTGATCATAGTTGGAATTGTATGAAGACGACTCTGGAATGGAGTTTCGTCAGTTTTGTTAGCTCCGTTGGGTGCTTTTGGACTTAGGTGCATGTTCGGATTGTGTTTTGGAGGTTTGTAGCTTATTTAGGCTTGAAATGGCAAAAGTCAAATGTTTTAGAGATTTTGACCGGTAGTGGACTTTTTGATGTCGGGGTCAGAATCTGATTCCGGAAGTTGGAGTAGGTCTGTAATGTTGAATATGACTTGTGTGCAAAATGTGGGGTCAATCGGACGTGGTTTGATAAGTTTCGGCATCGGTTGTAGAAATTGGAAGTTTCAAGTTCATTAAAGTTGAATCAAAGGGTGATTCATATTTTTAGCGTTGTTTGATGTGATTTGAGGGATCGACTAAGTTCTTATGGTTTGTTAGTACTTTTGGGAATCTTTTGTTGAGGTCCTGGTGGCCTCGGTTGTGTTTCGGATGCTTAACGGATTGTATTTGGACTTATGCAAATTGCTGAAATTTCTGGTTTCTGGTGTTTTCGCACCTGCGGAGGGAAGACCGCGGGTGCGTACTCACACGTGTGGAAGGAGGAGCACAGGCGTTGTTTGGTCAAGAATGGTATGTGGATCGCAGATGCGGAGGGTGTTCCACAGGTGCGAACTCGCACATGTGCTTGGAGGGTCACGAAGCAGACGCAGGAGTTTGAAAATGATCCGTAGAAGCGGGTTTTATTGCGCAGAAGCGCGCCCATAGAAGTAGGGTTATGATCGCAGAAGCGGTTAGGTGGCTTAGTGTCCTCTGCAGATTCGAGGGCCGGACCACAAAAGCGGTATCGCAGAAGCAGCTAATGTGACCGCAGAAGCGAGAAGCCTGGGCAGTGTTTAAAACCGAAGGGCTTCGTGATTTTTGTCATTTTGGACTTTGCAAACTTGGTTTAGGGCGATATTTGAGAGCATTTTCGAGGGATTTCTTGAGGTAAGTCTCTTGTGCTTATTTTTGATCAATAATCTTGCTTCCCCATTTATTTTCTCACCTAGTTAGTGTGTATTTAAGGTGGAAATTGGGAGTTGGAGGTTAGGGATTTGGTGAGTTGATTTGAGGAATTTAGTGGCGAATTGGTATCGGATTTTAGTAATTTTGGTATGGGTAAACTCGTGGTCGAGTGGGTGTTCGTATTTTATGACTTTTACCTGATTTCGAGATGTGGGCCTGGGTCGACGTTTTAGGACGCATTTCGAAATTTTTGTTAAAGTCTTGATTTCATTAATTAGATTAGTCTATTATAGTTGTATTTATGATATGTAATTATTTCTGGCTAGATTTGGGCCATTCGGAGTCGGATATTCGTGGAAAAGGCATTGTTACCGATTGATTGAGCTTGGTTCGAGGTAAGTGGCTTGCCTAACCTTGTGTGGGGGAAATCCCCTTAGGATATGGTATTGTTGTGATATGTGAGCGCCGTGTACGTGAGGTGATGAGTGCGTACACTGGCTATTTGTTGTAAAACCGGATTTTTCACTTAGTAGTGATCTTGTTTCATTTTAATTGAGATATACCAGCATGTGTAGTTACCCTGTTTTGTCTAATATCCAATGTCTACGTGCTTTAACTGCTTATTTGAACTCTGTGCAGCATGCCTAATTGATTTCCTATTTTCCCTTGATATTTATCAGTCTTAACTATAGAATTCTTACTGTTAACTGTTGTATTTATCGGTTTGAGCTGTGTGTTTACTTTTGAGACTACGAGACGGTACCTCGGGAGTTCTCCCTGTATATTTACTTTTGGGACTATGAGATGGTATCTCGAGAGCGCCCCTATTGGTATATCATTGTACGGTGTTGTTATTGCTTTGTGAATACTTGCTGTTGTCTTCTCTGTTTTACTTCATTTTCATTATAGCATATATCTTATTATTATATCCCAGTAGGGCCCGGACCTGACCTCGTCTCTACTCTACCGAGGTTAGTCTTGGCACTTACTGGGTTCCGTTGTGGTGTACTCATGCTACTCTTCTGTACATGTTTTGTGTGCAGATCCAAGTACTTCTTATGAGCCCTGCTACTACCTGAGAGTGTTTGCTGATGTACGGAGACTTCAAGGTATATCTGTCGCGTCCGCAGACCTCGGAGTCCCCCTCTATTCCCTCTTATGTCATTTACCTTCCATACTACTTTTATTAGACTCTAGTGTATAGAGATACTAGTTTCCTCCTGTAGCTTGTGACTTATGATGTTCCGCGTTTTGGGAATATTGTGTATTATTATAGTGTTGGTTATTGTAAATTCCGAGTGGAATTGTTATCAGTTATTTAGTAATCTATTACAGTTAGTTGTTAAGTTTTGTTTCCATTTTTATTATTTCCGCATCTTTGTTAGGCTTACCTAGTCGTAGAGACTAGGTGCCATCACGACATCTTAAGGAAGGAGAATTGGGTCGTGACAAGTTGGTATCAGAGCTCTAGGTTCATAGGTGTCGTGAGTCACAAGCAAATTTAGTAGAGTCTCACAGATCGGTACAGAGACGTCTGTATTTATCTTCAAGAGGCTATGGAACTGTGAGGAAAGATAACACTTCTTTGATTCCTTGTCATGCGAAATTGTTGACTTCGAAATTCCAAATTTCTGTATTCTATTTTCTCACAGATGGTGAGGACACGTACATGCAGATCTGATGACCAGGCACGCGCGCCCCCTACTAGATCCGCGAGAGGCCGGGGCAGGGGTAGAGGCCGAGGACGTCCACGCGGTGCAAGCAAAGCACTCGCACGAGCTGCTACAGAGGTGCCCCCAGTAGCTCCAGCTGGAGGGCAGACACCTGAGATATATGTTGCTGCACCAGCCCTCCAGGAGACTCTAGCCCAGTTTCTGAGCATGTTCAGCACCTTAACTCAGGATGGATTGATTCCACTTGCTCATGTCACATCTCAGGACGGGGCAGGAGCACAGACGCCCATCGCTGGTACCCCAGAGCAGTGAGTTCAGGTAGACCAGGAACCATAGATCATACCAGCGTAGTCGGTAGCCCCAGTTCAGCCCGAGGTTAGGGTAGTAGTTTCTGAGGCGGAGCAGCTCAGACTTGATAGGTACAAGAAGTAGCACCCTCCTACCTTCAGCGGATTGGCGTCAGAGGATGCTCAGGGTTTTTTGGAAGAGTGTCACCGCATTCTTCGTACTATGGGTGTAGCGGAGTCGAGTGGGGTCTTTTTACTGCATTCCAGCTTAGTGGAGCAGCCTATCAGTGGTGGCGTGCTTATGATTTGAGTAGTCCGGATGAGGCAGCTTCACTTACATGGACTCAATTCTCTGACATGTTTCTAAGAGAGTATGTCCCTCAGAGCCTCAGGGACTCATGGCGTGCGGAGTTTGAGCAGTTGCGCCAGGGTGCTATGATTGTGTCAGAGTATGCAGTTGGCTTCAGTGATTTGGTCCGACATGCACCGGCCTTGGTTGTCACAGTTCGAGATAGGGTTCGTCGGTTTATTGTGGGACTCCACCCCAGTATCCGAATTAGTATGGCCAGGGAGTTGGAAATGGATATTTCTTATCAGCAAGTTGTGAATTTCACCAGGAGATTGGAGGGCATGCTTTCCCAGGATAGAGAGGAGAGAGAGGCCAAGAGGTCGAGAGAGACTGGTTCTTATTTTGGTGCTCGTGCCCCTGCAGCTCGCCATGGTAGGGGTTATGTGAGTCACCCCGTTCATTCAGCTCTTCCAGCGGCCAGTGATATTCCGGTCCTTTCTAGGCCCCATGAGACTTATTATGCACCGCCAGTATCTAGTGCACATCCTGCATGGGGTGCTTTTAGTGGTCAGTCAAGCAGACCTGGCCCGAGCCAGTCACATCAGCCACGCTCTCCGAGATCTTATTTTGAGTGTAGAGACACTCGCCATATGGTGAAGGATTGCCCATACTTAGGGGGGGTGGACCTCCACAGACTTCTCAAGCACAGCGTGCTCCACCGGGTCCTCAGTCTATGATTCCAGCACCAACTACCACCTCACCTGCTCAGCCAGCTCGAGGTAGAGGTCGGAGAGGTCGAGGTCGCTCTAGAGAGGGAGGTCAGGCCAGATATTATGCTCTTCCTGCTCGTACAAAGGCAGTTGCTTTTGACTTTGTCATTACAGGTATTATTCCAGTCTGTCATAGAGATGCGTCGGTATTATTTGACCCATGCTCTACATATTCCTATGTGTCCTCTCATTTTACCCTGTATTTGGGCGTATCTCGGGATTCTTTGAGTTTCCATGTTTATGTGTCTACTCCCAGCAGAGTTATTTCATTTCTTAAAGCTCAACGAATGGTTGAGAAGGGGTGACGCGAATCTAGCTTATGTGAGAGATGTCAGTATTGATACCCCTACAGTTGAGTCAGTCCCAGTAGTGAGGGATTTTCCAGATGTGTTTCCAGCTGATATTCCGGGCATGCCGCCTGACAGAGATATTGATTTTGGCATTGATTTGTTGTCAGGCACTCAACCATCTCTATTCCTCTGTATCGTATGGCTTCTCCTTAGTTGAAGGAGTTGAAGGAGCAGTTACAGGAGTTGCTTGATAAGGGCTTCATTCGGCCCAGTGTGTCACCTTGTGATGCTCCTATCTTGTTTGTGAAGAAGAAGTTTGGCTCTATGCATATGTACATTGATTATCGCTAGCTGAACAAAGTTACAGTGAACTACAGGTATCCATTGCCTCATATTGATGATTTATTTAATCAGTTACATGGTGTCAAAGTGTTTTCCAATATTTGATCAGTTACAGTGAACAACAAGTATCCTTTAGAAGCTCAAGACAGCTTTGACTACAGCCCCAGTATTGGTATTGCCTACAGGTTCGGGGTCTTATACTATATATTGTGATGCATCGCAGATTGGTCTCGATGTGATGTTGATGTAGGATGGTAGGGTGATTGCCTACGTGCCCAGACAGCTGAAGCTGCATGAAAAGAACTATCGTATCCATGACCTTGAGTTAGCAGCTATTGTTCATGCCTTGAAGATTTGGAGGCACTATTTGTACGGTGTTCCTTGTGAGATCTATACCGATCAACGGAGTTTGCAATATCTGTTCAAGCATAAGGATCTTAATTTGTGCCAGCGGAGGTGGTTAGAGCTGCTTAAGGATTATGATATCACCATTTTGTACCACCATGGGAAGGCCAATATGGTGGCCGATGCTTTGAGTCGTTGGGCAGAGAGTTTGGGGAGCTTAGCATATCTACCAGCAGCAGAGAGGCCCATGGCGTTGGATGTGTAACACCCCAGAAAATTTCGAAGTACTTAAGTGTAAATCCCGGTAAAGTTTGCAAAGAAAATATTGTTTCATGGTGCCGGACTAGGCTTACGTGTTTGATCCTCAAAAAATTTCAGCTGTGAAGAATTGGTCGAGGCCTACAACTCCAACAGAGATTCACAGTTTCTTAGGCTTAGCTGGATATTACAGAAAGTTTGTGGAGGGGTTTTCTACTCTTGCCTCTCCATTGACTAAATTGACGCAGAAGGCAATTAAGTTCCAATGGCCAGATGCTTGTGAAAAGAATTTCCAGGAATTGAAAGCAAGATTGACTATGGCACCGGTGTTGACTCTACCAAAGGGTATAGATGGATTTGTGGTATATTGTGATGCTTCAAGAATCGGGCTTGGATGTGTATTAATGCAACATGGGAAGGTGATAGCTTATGCTTCTAGGCAACTAAAGAATCATGAAAAGAACTATCCAACACATGATTTAGAACCTGTGGCGGTGGTATTTTCATTGAAAATTTGGCGTCATTATTTATATAGGGTCCATGTGGATATATTCACGGACCATAAGATCCTTCAATATATTTTCAAACATAAGGAATTGAATCTGAGGCAGAGAAGATGGCTTGAATTACTCAAGGATTATGACATTGATATTTTATACCATC
>AWOL01S0022697.1:186600-202289 GCA_000715115.1 Nicotiana otophora
AATCCCCTTAGGATCTAGTACTGTTGTGATATGTGAGCGTCGTGTACGTGAGGTGACGAGTGCGTACACGGGCTATTTATTGTAAAACCGGATGTTTCACTGAGTAGTGATCTTTTTTCATTTTAATTGAGTTATACCATCATGTGTAGTTACCTTGTTTAGTCTAATATCTCATGTCTACGCATTTTAACTGCTTATTTGAACTCTGTGCAGCATGCCTAATTGATTTCCTGTTTTCCCTTGATATTTATCAGTCTTAACTGTAGAATTCTTACTGTTAACTGTTGTATTTATCGGTTTGAGTTGTGTGTTTACTTTTGAGACTACGAGGCAGTTCCTCGGGAGTTCTCCCTGCATATTTACTTATGAGACTACGAGGTGGTTCCTCGGGAGTTCTCCCTGCATATTTACTTTTGAGACTACAAGACTGCACCTCGGGAGTTCTCCTTGTATATTTTCTTTTGGGACTACGGGACGGTATATCGGGAGCGCCCATGTTGTTATATCATTGTGCGGTGTTGTTATTGCTTTGTGAATACTTGCTGTTGTCTTCTCCGTTTTACTTCATTTTTATTATAGCATCTGTCTTATTATTATATCCCAGTAGGGCCCGGACCTAACCTCGTCACTACTCTACCGAGGTTAAGCTTGGCACTTACTGGGTACCGTTGTGCTGTACTTATGCTACTCTTCTACACATGTTTTGTGTGCAGATTCAAGTACTTCTTATCAGCCTCACTACTAGCTAAGAGTGTTTGTTGTTGTACGGAGACTTCAATGTATATTTGTCACGTCCGCAGACCTCGGAGTCCCCCTCTATTCCCTCCTATGTCATTTACCTTCCTTACTACTTTTATTAGACTCTGGTGTATAGAGATACTAGTTTCCTCTTGTAGCTTGTGACTTGTGATGTTTCGTGTTTTGGGAATATTGTGTATTATTAGAGTGTTGGTTATTGTAAATGTCGAGCGGCATTGTTATCAGTTATTTAGTTATCTATTACAATTAGTTGCTAAGTGTTTTTTCCATTTTTGTTATTTTCTCATCTTTGTTAGGCTTACCTAGTTGTAGAGACTAGGTGCCGTCATGACATTTTAAGGAGGGAGAATTGGGTCGTGACAATGACGGGTTAATTCACTGAACCTGATAGCATATTCTGACACGGTCATAGTGCTCTGACGCAACCGTTCAAACTCTGTGCTCCACGCATTTGGGAGAGTCTAGAGGACAAACTCTTTCAAAAACATTTCCGATAATTAAGCCCAAGTTGGTGGTGTTGCATCGACTAGTCTACCTTCTTCATAAACTTGCCACCACTAATACGCTATGCCTGATAGCTGAAATGTAGTAAAGGCTACTCCGCTCACTTCCACAATACCCATGGTGCGGAGAATATGGTGACACTTTTCTATAAATCCTTAGGCATCCTCTGAAGTTGTACCACTAAAAGTAGGTGGACTATACCTTTTAAATCTCTCAAGTCTCTTTTGTTCTTCTTCTGATGCCTCTAGCCTGACTTCAGGTTAAACCGGAATAACGGGTTGTACCGGTACTATACCCGGAACCTGACCAATGTGAACTTGCTGCTCTGAAATAAGGGCGGTAAAAGTCTGAGTTACTCCCCCAATCTGTGAAATATTTGGTGCAACAGGGATCAATCCCGCCTGAGTTAACGTACCAAACATATTCAAGAACTGTGCTAAAGTCTCCTGAAGTCCGGGGGTAATATGTGCTTTTGGTACATTTCCCCCAACTAGAGCTGCTGGTGGCTCCTCAACTGTCGCTCTGGCAGGTACTCTAGTCGCGGCACGTGCCCTTCCTCGACCTCTAACTCGGCCCCGGCGTCTTGCAGCCCTAGCTGTATGTGCGGGTGCTTGGTTAGTTGACCCGGTAGCACATTTCCTCACCATCTGTGAGAGAATAGAGATGCAAAGGCTCAAATTCCAAATTCAACAAATTCCGCACGACAAAAATGAAAGAAGTAGAAATTTCCTTACAGTTCTGTAGCCTCTCGAAGATAAGTACAGATGTCTCCGCACCGATCCGCAAGACTCTACTAGACTCATTCATGACTCGTAGAACCTATGAACTTAGAGCTCTGATACTAACTTGTCAGGACCCAAAAATCCCACCACAGACGTCGTGATAGCACTTAGTCTCTAAGATTAGGTAAGCCGATTACAATTACATTTCAAGCCTTTTTAAAAGAAAATAGAAACTAACAACGAATATAGTTACAAAACAACCTCCCAAGACTAGTAATACTGAGTCACGAGCTCTAACTGAATACATGAAATGATATCAAGGATCGAATACTCAATACTGTTTGAATAATAATTAACAGTACAATAAAATGGAAAGACTCCAAGGAACTGCGACGACTAAGCAGCTTTACCTTGAATCCCTCAGATCACACTTTAACTTTGTATGAGTCTGATAGCTCCAATACCTGGCTGTGCACAAAAATGTGCAGGAGTGTAGTATGAGTACACCACAGTCGATACCCAGTAAGTATCAAGAATAACCTCAGTGGAGTAGTGACGAGGTACAGTCAAGACACTCACTAGTCTAATAACCTGTGCAATATAGTATACAAAATAATATGAAATAAATAACAATAATGGAAACACTAGTGATATACACAGCAGGGCAATAAGAACACCATTAATACTGCTCAACAAATAACAAATACAAGTACACCTAATTAAATCAAGTCCTTCAAATATAAATCTTTCGCCTATATGCTTCTCAAATAATACTCTTCAGGATATAATACTTTCAATAAATATATTTTGAATATATTCCCTTCAAATAAATATCTTTCAAATAAATTCCTTTCTAATATAATTCCTTCAAATAAGTATCTTTCGAAAAAATGTCACCTTGTGACACCTCATTTCAAAATCATAAAGTACGGGTCTCAGCCCAATTTCATATTTCCACAGCACCTCGTGCCAATTTCTTTATCACAACTGCACGCACAACTCACGTGCCAATATCATCATCATTTAACCATGGCACCTCGTGCCCATATTTCATTTCATAATCCGCCTAGTAATAGCCACAGGCTCCCAATTTCAACATATGTCAGACTATTATCAAGTTTACCGAAACAACAAGAGAATTTGCACATGATATAAAAATAAACACAAGAAAAATCCCAACATCACATGAAAATCACCAACACAATAACTCCATGTCATCACATATCATCCCTGACAATAGCCACCCTTATCTCTCCTATAGCCACCCTTATCACTCCTATAATAGCCTCCCTTATCCCTCCGCCCTGACAATTTCAATAGCCACCATTATCGCTCTTATAGCCACTCTTATCGCTCCTATAGCCACACTTATCTCTCCTATAGCCACCCTTATCACTCCTATAATAGCCTCCCTTATCCCTCCGCCCTGACAATTTCAATAGCCACCATTATCGCTCTTATAGCCACTCTTATCGCTCCTATAGCCACACTTATCTCTCCTATAGCCACCCTTATCACTCCGCCCAGACAATATCCCAACACACATAACAACAGTGAAATGCTACCCTTATACCCACATAATATCAACAGTGGAATGCCACCCTTATATCCTCAAAATAAAAACTCAAATAACATAACAATTTACACGAAATATTATCACGGCAGCATAACAAAATCAATTCATATCACAATTTTCCCAATGGCCACAACCAATTCCAAAGATATAACAAAGTCAATTAATTTCACAATAAATAGCCCAAGGCTCCACACAATGTGTATGAAACCTCAAAACAACAACAGAGATGGAAAATACTCAGTATAGGGCAACGTCTTCATTAATCCAAATTCTTGATAATTATATTAATGCCTCAGTTTAATATTATTTCATTAATTATTTGCAGAGAAAAAATTCATAATGAAATTAACTTCAAAGAAATATCAAATCATCGAACTCACGGAATCCACATAAATATACAAGTAATAATCACATCAAATGGTCATATAAAAACAAATTCAACAAATGCGAATTGAGGCATGACAAATAGATGATTTAATAAATGCCCACAATTATCTTATTTACTACACAATACGCCTAAGATTTTAACCCAATATATTTTGTACATATAAGCTCGAGTACGTACTCGTCACCTCGCGTACATGGCTTTTCACATTTCACAAATGGCGCATAAGACTCGATCCCTAAGGGGTAATTCCCCCACTCAACATTAGGCAAGATACTTACCTTTTTAAAGTTATGCCGATATTCCAAAATCGCCTTCGTGCTTGAATTGACCTCCGGACCGCTCAAATCTATCCAAATTAGTTGTATAACGTCATTAAGATTCATCGGAAATAATTTCGGATAATAAAACGTCGACTTAAAAATTTATTCTAAAAGGTCAACAAAAGTCAATGTGGGGCTCGCCTCTCGAAATCCGGCACAAATTACGAAATTCGAACACCCATTTTGATACGAGTTCAACCATACCAATTTTATCAAATTCCGATAACAACTCGACTTCCAAATCTTAAATTATTTTTCTTAAAGAGATTTTGCAAAAATCCCAATTTCCTCCATTTAAATCCGAATTAAATGATGATTATAACCATGGATTTATGAAATATAATCACTTTTGGATATAGGATACTTACCTATAGTCGAAGTCGTGAAGAACTCCTCCACAATCGCCCCAAAACCGAGCTCCACAAATCCAATCGAAAATGGCGAAATGACCATTTTTGGTCCTTTATGTTTCTGCCCAGTTCCGCTTCTGCGGACAGATTTGCGCATCTGCAGACTCGCTTTTGCGAGCCAAAATGCGCATCTGAGAAGTCCCAATGTCCACTGCCCAACAGGAGCTTGCATCTGCGACAAAACGACCGCTTCCTTGAAGCCATGCCAAGTTGCCTCATTCCGCTTCTGCGTTCCAGTCGTCGCTTCTTCGATCACGCAGGTGCACAAAATGTGTCGCACCTGCGACCTCTGTCCAGTACCTCTTCCCAGTCGCTTCTGCGATAAAATTTTCGCTTCTGTGAGGTCGCTTCTGCGATGAAACTTCCGTAGAAGCGAAGAACCAGTTGCTGCCCATAAACAACAGCAAATTCCAGCACCTATCTCATCCAAAAATCAACTCTATTAACCTTCCGAAATCCACCCGAGGCCCTCGGGACTTTAACCAAATATACCAACATATCCCAAAATATAATACGAACTTAGTCAAGACTTCAAACCACGTCAAACAATGCCGAAATTATGAATCGCGCATCGAATCGAATTATGAGTTTTCAGATCTTCCAACTTCTATATTTTGCGCCGAAACATATCAAATCAATCCGGAATGACTTTAAATTTTGCACACAAGTCATAAATGATGTAATGGAGCTATTCTAATTTCCGGAATCGAAATCTGACCTCGTTATCAAAAATTCAACCTTCGGTCGGTCATTCCAAAAATCTTCTATTTTCCAACTTTCACCAAAATGCGTCAAATTGTCATACGGACTTCCAAATCCAAATACGAACATACGCCTAAGTATGAAATCATCATACGGAGCTATTTCTATCATCGAAATTCTATTCCGGGGTCGTTTGCTCAAAAGTCAACTCTCCGGTCAACTCTTTCCATGTAAGCTTCTAAATAAGAATTGTTCTTTTAATTTAATTCTGAATCTTCCGAAAATCAAACTCGACCACACCCGCGGGTCATAATACACATTATGAAGATGCTCAAGACCTTAAGTCACTGAACGGGGCCTAAATTCTTAAAATGACAAATCGGGTCACATTACAGATACATCAAAATAAGAATCAAGTACCTAATAGCCAACTCTTGAGTCACAAGTAAACTTTATTTGTCTCATTCAACCCATCTGAACACATCCCGCATTTACATCATACTTATCATATAGTCATTCAACTGCTCATCGAGCCACAAATTTTACTCATAGGAATACTACTGAACGCTTAAGTCCAATCGCACAGGTTCTCACAACCGAAACTACCGAGCTTAAGCTTCGGTCTAACTCGGCCTCAAGTCCTCCAGACTAGCCCATCAACAAAACACATAATACTCATCTCGAACCTCGTTCATGGAATCACAAGCCGCTGATGCACAAATGATACCAAGCGCTCACATGCGCACAAGAATGCGTGGAAGGGATTCAAAGAGTTATATTTCTAGCTGAATCAATGCCACACTATGGAATACAAGAAAGTGAAATTTCCTAAGGGTTTGGCAGCCTCTCGAAGATAAGTACAGACGTCTTCGTACCGATCTGCAAGCCTATACTAAATCTGCTCATGACTCGTGAGACCTATTGTAATGACCCGGCCGGTCGTTTCGAGTATTACAATCCTGTTTTCCTATTTACTACTCAATTTATATTTTATAGTTGTTTTATGACTTACCGGATTAGTTGGTTTGGGTCCGGAAGGAATTCGGAGTGAAACGAGACACTTATTCTCAAAATTGAAAATATAAGTTAGAAAAGTTGATCGAATGTGGACTTATATGTAAACAACCTCGGATTGGAATTTTAATAATTCGGATAGCTCTGTATGGTGATTTTGGACGTAGGAGCATGTCCGGAAAATTATTTGGAGGTACGTAGTGGAATTAGGCTTAAAATGGCAAAAGTCAATTTTTTGGGAAGTTTAACCGGGGGGTTGACTTTTTGATATCGGGGTCGAAATCCGACTTTAGGTCAATCGGACGTGATTTGATAGGTTTCGGCGTCGTTTGTATAAATTAAAAATTTCAATGTTCATTAGGTTTGAATTGGGATATGATTCATGGTTTTAGCGTTATTTGAGGTGATTTAAAGATTCGACTAAGTTCGTATGATGTTTTAGGACTTTTTGGTATATTTGGTTGAGGTCCCGGGGGGCCTCAGGTGAGTTTCAGATCGTTAACGGATCAAATTCGGACTTAGAAGAAAAACCTTAAGTTTCTGCCATCTGATGCAATCGCACCTGCGGAAATTCCATCGCAGGTGCGAGCTCGCAGAAGCGAGCCTGGCAAGCGCAGATGCGGGCAGAGGGTCGTAGGTGCGAGGGAAATTCCGCACCTGCGATGAGCGCAGATCCGGTCCCTTGATCGTAGAAGCAGAGGCAGGCTTAAGTGATTTTTCCGCAGAAGCGGAGCATTGATCACAGATGCGGAAATGGAGCCGCAGGTGCGAAACTCCTGGTCAGAATATTAAAAACAGAGGAGTCCGAGATTTTGTCATTTTTGACATTTCCAAAAGCGGGTGAGGAGATGTTTGAGCGAGAAATCACGGAAAAATTTGAGGTAAGTCCCTTGTGATCCTTTCTACTACATAATATTGAATTATCATCGAATAATCCGACTAGATTACATGTTTTTGAAGTGTTAATCGGAGATTTGAACTTAGGGATTTGAAAATAAGATTTGAAGATTTGGAGGTCGAGTTAAGGTCGGATTTTGGTAAAAATTAAAATGGTTAGACTCGTGGTTGAATGGGCTTTCGGATTTTGTAACTTTTGTCGGGTTCCGATATGTGGGCCCCACGGGCAATTTTTATGGAAAATTATTCTTATGGAATTAATTCCAAAAATATTTATTGACTGAATCGAATTATTTGTGGCTAGATTCGAGGCGTTTGGAGGCCAATTCACGAGACAAAGGCTTAGCCGAATAAGAATTTCACGGTTTGAGGTAAGTAACAGTTTTAAATCTGGTCCTGAGGGTATGAAACCCCGGATTTTTGCGTCATGTGATTATTTTGGAGGTGACAGACATGCTAGGTGATGGGTATGTGGGTGTGCACCGAGGGGATTGTGACTTGGTCCGTCCCGTGAAATTGTAAAGTTGAAAGCTTGTTGTTAGCTATATGCTCTCTATGTGTTAAAGAAATTTGACTGTAAGTCATGCTTAGGCTATGTGATAGTGTTGTTGGGACCCACAGAGGTCGTGCTTGTTGAATTATTTGCTAATTGTTGTCTTGTACTCAGTCATGATTTGACCTGCGTATCATACCTCAGTCTTTCTTGATTTTTGTTGATACACTATGTTATCTTTGTTTGGGCTGATCTTTGTGATTTCCGAGAGCTCGAGAGACTAGAGAGGTTGATGACTGAGTGAGGCCTAGGGACTGTCGGTGAGGTATGGATATTATAGCACGTGAGTTGTCCGTGCAACACGTGAATTGTTCGTACAGGATATTATAGCACGTGAGTTGTCCGTGAAGCACGTGAGTTGTCCGTGTGGATTATAGAGCTTGGGTTGTAGGAGCCCCTCCGGAGTATGTACACCCCCAGTGAGTGCGGGTACCAATTGAGTGTGAGTGTTGAGGGCTCGGAGCCCAGTAAGTGATTGTTGTCCTGAGAGGTTGTACTTGCTTTTCATTTGTTATTGCACTTAGTCTCTATCTGTCATTGTTGTAAAATTCTCTGAAAGATTTTATATTCGGATAAAATGAACTTGAACTGTATAAAACTGATTTGACTTAAACTGCTGGATTTGAAAGCATGTCTATTCTTTGTTGGAATTACTAAGTGAACTATAACTGTGTAGCTCGTCACTATCTTCAGTTCCTTATTTATTATTGTTACTTACTGAGTTGGTTGTGCTCATACTACACCTTGCACTTCGTGTGCAGATCCAGGTATTCTCGGACATAGCGGGTGTTGATTCTTTCGCGCAGTTGATTTTTTCAGAGATTCTGAGGTAGTTGCCATGTTTCGCAGACCTTGCCTCTCCTTCCCTATCTTCTTATTTACTGCATTTGGTCTCAGACTATTATGGACCATATTTTCCAGACTTGTATTCATATTAAATGCTCATGTACTCGGTGACATCGGGTTTTGGGAGTGTTTATATTTGTATTTGTGAGATTTCCTCCGCTGAATTTTAATCATTATGTTTTCAAATTTAAAAGATATGTGGTTTATTGAGATTGTCGGTTTGCTAAGTATTGAGATAGGTACCATCACGACGGGTGAGATTTTGGGTCGTGACAAGTTGGTATCAGAGTTCTAAGTAACTAGGTCTCACGAGTCATGAGCAGGTTTAGTAGAGTCTTGCGGATCGGTACGGAGACGTTTGTACTTATCTTCGAAAGGTTGCAGAACCCTTACGAAAATTTCACTTTATTGCATTCTGTCGTGCGAATTTTTTGATTCTGGAAACTAAATTTCTGTTATTCTATTCTCTCACATATGATGAGGACACATACTACCGGATCAGACAGTCAGCCATCAGTGCCACCAGTTAGTGTCGCGAGAGGCCGGGGCCACGGTAGAGGCTGGGGCCGAGGTAGAGGTCGAGGTGTAGCTCGTACCACAGTTGGACCAGCACCTGTAGTACCACCAGTTGCTCCAGCTCATGATCAAATTCCAAATATAGCGGAGCCGACAGGACCAGCTCAGGCACCAGTTGTGCCCATCGATATTCCAGGCCTTCAGGAGACTTTGGCCCAGATATTGACAGTTTGAACTGGTCTTGCTCAGGTGGTTTCGGCTCAGGCCGCACCTGCCACTTCTCAGGTCGGAGAAGGTACTCATACCTCTATTTCCCATACTCCAGACCAGGTAGTATAGGGACTTCACATACCGGGGGCACTGCCACCCTAGTCGGTTGCAGCTGCTCAGGCCCCGGTAGTTCCTGTTATGGCAAATGATGAGCAGAGGAGACTTGAGAGATTTGAGAGGCTTCGACCTTCACCATTCAGCGGTGCTGAGCCAGAGGATGCTCAGGGTTTTCTGGATAAGTGTCAACGGATGTTTCAGACAATGGGTATTCTGGAGACCAATGGGGTCTCGTTCACTACTTTTCAATTTTCTGGGGCTGCCTTCAGATGGTGGGAGGCTTACGAGAGGCGTAGGCCGGTCGGTGCAGCACCCCTTACCTGGTAGCAGTTCTCCGGTCTATTCCTGGAGAAGTTTGTGCCTCAGTCCCACAGAGAGGAGTTGCGCAGGCAGTTTGAGAAGCTTCGTCACGGTGATATGTCCGTGATGCAGTATGAGATGAGATTTTCAGAGTTGGCTCATCATGCTAACTGGTTGATTCCCACAGACAGAGAAAGGATCAGGAGGTCCATAGATGGCCTCACTTTTCAGCTGCGATTACTTATGACTAGAGAGAGAGTGTCTGGTGCTACTTTCGATGAGGTTGTCGACATTGCTCATCAGATTGAGATGGTTCGTATTCAGGAACGGGTTAAGAGGGAGTCTAAGAGGCCTCGTGGTTCAGGTGATTTCAAGAGTGTTCCCCCAGGTAGTCAGTTTTACTGCGGTAGAGGTCGTTCTTTCAGACACGCTCGGGCGACTCGTCCAGCTCATCGTGGTGCATCAGCTAGCCATGGTTCTTAGAGTGCTCACTCAGGCCAGTCTTCATTCAGTGCACTACCAGCGCAGAGTTCTCATCATACCTCGCTCGCTCAGTCTTCTACAAGTAATTCCTCGGGTTATCATGAGCACCAGTTCCGTCAGAGAAGGGGTTGTTTTGAGTGCGGAGAATTGGGTCATTTCAAGAGAGATTGTCCTATGTTGTTGAGTAGGGATCTACAGCAGAGTTCTCGACCAACGGCACCAGCACCAGCAGTTACACCACCCGTCCAGCTAGCTTGGGGTGGGGGTCATACAGCTAGGGGTCACCTAAGAGGGGGAGGCCGATCAAGTGACAGTGAGGCCCGATTCTATGCTTTTTCTGCCAGGCCAGATGTTGTTGCTTCAGATGCAGTGATCACAGGTATTGTTTTAGTGTGCCACTGGGAGGCTTCTATATTATTTGACCCTGGATCCACTTATTCATATATATCATCGTATTTTGCTCATTATCTGGACATGCCCTATGAATCCTTAGTTGCACCTGTTTGTATGTCTACACCGATGGGGCGATATTATTACTGTGGACCGTGTGTATCGGTTGTGTATGGTAACTATTGGGCAACTGGAGACTAGAATTGATCTTTTATTACTCGGTATGGTTGATTTCGATGTAATACTGGGTATGGATTGGTTGTCTCCATGTCATGCTATTCTGGACTGTCATATGAAAACCGTGATGTTAACGATGCCGGGGTTGCCAAAGGTTGAATGGAAAGGTTCTCTAGATTTCATTCCTGACAGGGTAATTTCTTATTTGAAGGCCCAACGTATGGTTGGAAAGGGATGTTTGTCATATTTGGCATTTGTGAGAGATATTGATGCAGATACTCCAATTATTGATTCAGTACCGGTCGTGCGAGACTTTACGGATGTATTTCTTGCAGACCTACCGGGTATGCCACCCGACAGGGATATTAATTTCGGTATTGACTTGGTACAGGGAACTCAGCCCATTTCTATTCCTCTGTATCGTATGGCACCAGTTGAGTTAAAAGAATTGAAAGATCAAATACATGAACTCCTTGAAAAGGGGTTTATTAGGCCTAGTGTGTCACCTTAAGGTGCACCGGTTCTGTTTGAGAAAAAGAAATATGGTACTATACAGATGTGCATCGATTATAGGCAGTTGAACAAAGTTACAATCAAGAATAATTATCCCTTGCCGCGTATTGATGATTTATTGTACCAGCTTCAGGGAGCGAGGGTGTTCTCCAAAATTGATTTGAGATCTGGGTATCACCAGTTGAAAATTTGGGATTCAGATATTCTAAAGACGACATTCAGAACTCGTTATGGCCACTATGAATTTTTTGTGATGTCTTTTGGGCTAACCAATGCCCCAGCAGTATTATGCATTTGATGAATAGTGTATTCCAACCATATCTTGATTTATTTGTAGTGATATTTATTGATGATATTCTGGTGTACTCACGTAGCCAGGAGGAGCATGCACAATACTTAGGTATTGTATTACAGAGGCTAAGAGAGGAGAGACTTTATGCCAAATTCTCTAAGTGTGAGTTCTGGCTTAATTCGGTGGCATTCTTGGGACATATAGTGTCCAGTGAAGGAACTAAGGTGGATCCGAAGAAAATAGAGGCAGTTCAGAGTTGTCCAAGGCCATCTTGAGTTACTGAGATTTGAAGTTTTCTCGGCTTAGTTGGTTATTATTGTCGCTTCATGGAGGGATTCTCGTCTATTGCATCGCCTATGACTAAATTGACCCAGAAAGGTGCTCCGTTCAGGTGGTGAGATGAATGTGCATAGAGCTTTCAGAAGCTCAAGACAGCTTTGACTACAGCTCCAGTATTGGTATTGCCTATAGGTTCAGAGTCTTATACTGCATACTGTGACGCGTCGTATATTGGTCTCAGCATAGTGCTTATGCAAGACGGTAGGTGATTGCCTATGCCTCCAGACAGTTAAAGGCACATGAGAAGAATTATCCAGTCCACGATTTTGAGTTAGCAGCTATTATTCATGCCGTGGAGAATGTTATGACCCAAAAGGTCATCTTACATTTTAGAACTTGAATCTGCGCTTTTAAGCCTTAAAAATTGCATTTTTACGTGCGCAGTCCGGGCATGTTTGTGGAAAAGCTTTATGTTAAAAATTGATGAAAATAAGATTTTATGCCTTAAAAGTTGATTTATTTGACTTTGGTTAATATTTTGGGTAAACGGGCCCGGATCTATATTTTGACGATCTTGGTGGGTCCGTATCGAATTATGGGACATGGGCGTATGCCCGAAATCGAATACGGAGGTCCCTAGCTTGAGTTATGAATTTGTGATAAACATTAAAAGTCTAAAAATTATTAATTTTTCAAAATTGATTGATGTTTGGCATTGTTAGTACCGGGTCCGTATTTTGGTTCCGGAGCCCGGTACAGGTTCATTATGATATTGAAGACTTGTCTGTGAAATTTGGTGAGAAACGGAGTTGATTTGACGTGATTCGGACGTCCAGTTGAGAAGATAGGAATTTTAAAGTGTTCTTGAGAATTGTATTTGATTTGGTGCTAAATTCGGAGTTCTAGGTGTTATTTTGACGATTTGATTGCACGAGCAGGTCCGTATGATGTTTTTAGACTTGTGTGCATATTTGGTTTGCAGCCCCGAGGGCTCGGGTGAGTTTCGGATAGGCCATGGGATGTTTTGGACTTGGGAAAAATCTGGTTTTCTGCAGCTTCTGGTCTCTGACATATCCTTTTTCGCGTTCGCGAAGGTCCTCTCGCGAACGCGAAGAGTAAAATGGTGAGGCTGAGACTTCTTATTCGCGAACGCGAAGGCCTGGTCGCGAACGCGAAGTGATGGGGAATTTACCCTTCGCGAACGCGAACGGCTCATCGCGAAGCACTTGGGGACCTGGAGGAGGATTGGTCGTTCCTTCATCGCGAACGCGAGCAATGTCTCGTGAATGCGAAGTCCAGGGGGGAGTAACCATCGCAAACGCGAGCAAGGTCTCGCAAATGCGAAGGCTTGGAAGTCAGTACCCTTCGCGAACGCGATAGTGGCCTCGCGAACGCTATGCACATTATCGCCCAGTGCATAAAACAGAATCAAACACGGGTTTAAGCCATTTCTTCAACATTTTTCAAGAACCAAACGGGTATAGGCAATTTGCAAGAGTCATTTTCTTCCCCGAAGTGTTGGTAAGTGATTCTAAATCATTTTCTTTCAATTACCCATTACACTTTATGAATTATCAACCTAAAATCTAGAGTTTTCATGGTAAAATTAGGGGTTAGGGTAGAAATTAGGAATTTCGAAAATTTTGGAATTTAGACCTCAATTTGAGGTCGGATTCCGAAACCAATTATATATTAGCGAAAACGATGAATGGGTAATTGGATTTTGGTCCGAACCTCGAGTTTTGACCAAGCGGACCCGGGGTCGATTTTTCGACTTTTTGGAGGAAAATTTGGGAAATTTTAATTTATGCAATATAATTGATTTCTTTAGAAATATTTGATATTATTGAGTCATGTTTTAGTAGATACGAGTGGTTTGGAGGTTAATTCCAAAGGAAAAGTTGTGATTGAGAATTAAGTGGCCTTCGGAGCGAGGTAAGTGTTGTGTCTAACCCTGACTTGAGGGAATTAGGAAACCTAGATTATTTGCTAAGTGAAATTTATGTGAGCGGCGTATATGTGAGGTGACGAGTACTTATGCGCCGCCAATTTACCTGTATTCCATATTTCTTCCATTTTCTTATATTGTCTTTTTCCTATGCCTAATTGTTACCTGTTTAAACTAGTGTTGTTAAATTGATCGTCATTATCATGGTTACGGATTTTCTATTGGTAATCGAGTATTCATTTAAAAGTTGAGATTTATATTGTGGAACTAAATGTTGAAGTAAGGTTTGTACTTGTTATTCTATCTCTTTGTTGTTATTTATGCATTGCATTATGGTAAGGGGGAGTGTTAATGCACGAAGGGTTATGTCGTGCCATATTGTGAGTGTTAAGGCACGAAGGGTGATGTCATGCCATATTGTGAGTGTTGTCGTGCCATATTGTGAAAGTTAATGCACGAAGGGTGATGTCGTGCCATATTGTGAATGTTAATGCACGAAGGGTGATGCTGTTCCATATTGTGAGTGTTAATGCACGAAGGGTGATATCGTGCCATATTGTGAGTGTAAAAGCACGAAGGGTGATGTTTTGCCATGATATGAGAGTTAATGCACGAAGGGTGATGTCGTGCATTTTTCCTTTATTGTATTCACTATTACTGTTGATTCATGGTATATTGACTGCTCCGATGATCATTCTGTTGTAGTTCTTTATCTCTTATCCCCTTCAGTATGTTCCCCTCCCGATATTTCTTATTTAGTTCTTCATTTCTGTTATTTGTATATACAATGTTAAATTGTACAGGTTGATTTGTAGGTGTCTTGCCTTAGCCTCGTCACTACGTCATCGAGGTTAGGCTCGACACTTACCAGTACATGGGGTCGGTTGTACTGATAATACACTCTACAATTTTTGTGCAGATTTTGATACCGGCTCGGGTTGATCGAGATTTTTCTATTGGTCCGTTTTCCGGAGACTCAAGGTAGATCTGTCGGCGTTCACAGACCTTGAAGTCCCCATCTATCTTTTTTGTTCTACTGTTTCTTTCATTCAGACAGTTGTATTTCTTTCAGACTATTACTTGTAGTAAATTCTAGAATGCTCGTGAATTGTGACTCCAGATCCGGGTGGTAGTAATTAATATAGTTTTATGATATTTTGCACTTATTATATTTCATCTTAGTTAATTATTGTTAATTCCTGAATGCGAATAAGGAATTGGTTTAATGATTCTCTACTGTTGGCTTGCCTAAAAAGTGCAATGTTAGGCATCATCACGGTCCCGTCGGTGGGAACTTTTGGGTCGTGACAGAGTTGGTATCAGAGCACTAGATTGCCTAGGTCTCATGATTCATAAGCAAGCTTAGTAGAGTCTGGAGGATCGGTACGGAGACGTCTATGCTTATCTTCCAGAGGCTATGAAGTTTAGGATCAAGTTTCACTTCTATTCTTCTTTGTCGTGCGATTTTGCTTTCTCAATACAGATTGAACTCTTCTACTCTTATTCTCTCGCAGATGGCGAGAACACGTACCGCTTCCTCAGCTGAGCAGCAGCCAGAGCCTCTAGTGTCAGCTCCTAAGTGGGGCAGAGGTCGAGGCCGAGGTCGTGTCAGAGGCTGAGGCAGGGGCAGGGCTCAGCCCAGAGCCCGAGCAGTAGCCCCAGCAGTGGATCCTCAGATAGAGCTTGACGAGGAGGTTCCAGTCCAGAATGTTCCTATCGGACCAGCTCAGGTTCCGGAGGGGTTCATTGCCACCCCAGTACTTTAGGTCCGTT
>AWOL01S0022697.1:233257-269683 GCA_000715115.1 Nicotiana otophora
GTCTGAATTGTCAGCAAGTTAAGTACGAGCATCAGAGACCTGGTGGTTTGCTTTAGAAGTTAGAAATTCTTGAGTGGAAGTGGGAGCGTATCATGATGGATTTTGTTGTTGGGATCCCACGGACTCAGAGAAAATTTGATCCAGTTTGGGTCATTGTGGACAGGTTGACCAAGTCAGCACATTTTATTCCAGTGGCAGTTACCTATTCTTCAGAGAGGTTAGCTGAAATTTACATTCGTGAGATTGTCCGCCTTCATGGTGTGCCCGTGTCTATTATTTCATATCGAGGTACGCAGTTTACTTCACATTTCTGGAGGTTTGTACATCGTGAGTAAGGCATGCGGGTGGAGTTGAGTATAGTATTTCATCCACAGACAGACGGACAGTCAGAGCGCACTATTCAGATATTGGAAGATATGCTCCGTGCTTGTGTTATAGACTTTGGAGGTTCTTGGGATCATATCTTGCCACTTGTGGAGTTTGCTTATAATAATAGCTACCAGTCGAGCATTCAGATAGCTCCATATGAGGCATTAAATGGAAGGCGATGCCGATCACCAACTTGTTGGTTTGAACCAGGAGAGGCTCGGTTGTTGGGTACCGATTTGGTACATGATGCCTTGGATAAGGTCAATATTATTCAGGATTGACTTCGCACAACTCAGTCTAGGCAAAAGAGTTATGCCGACTGTAAAGTTCGTGATATTGCATTCATGGTTGGAGAAAGAATATTGCTCTGGGTTTCACCTATGAAAGGTGTAATGAGATTCGGAAAGAAGGGCAAGTTGAGCCCTAGGTATATCGGACCCTTTGAAATTCTTGAAAAGGTGGGTAAAGTGGCCTACAGGCTTACATTACCACCTAGTTTATCAGCAGTTCATCCGGTGTTCCATGTGTCTATGCTCCGAAAATATCATGGTGATCCGTCCCAGGTGTTAGATTTCAGCTCAGTCCAATTGGACAAAGATTTGACTTACGAAGAGGAGCCAGTGGCTATTCTAGCCCAGCAGGTATGGCAGTTGAGGTCTAAGAGCTATCCTTCAGTTCGGGTGCAATGAAGAGGTCAGACGGTAGAGGCATCTACCTGGGAGTCCGAGTCGGACATGCAGAGTAAATATCCACACCTTTTCTCCAGCTCAAGTATTTTTCTAACTCCGTTCCAGGACGAACGTTTGTTTTAGAGGTGGAGAATATGATGACCCAAAATATTATCTTTTAATTTAATAAGTAATTCTGTGTTCTAAGACCTTAAAAGCATAATTTATCATTCCTCGACTTGCGTGCACAGTCCGTAAACTTTTTCGGAAAGTTTTCATGTGAAAAATAGATTACAATGTGAAATAGAGCTTTAAAACTCAACTGAGTTGACTTTGGTCAACATTTTTAGAAAACGGGCCCGGATCAGTGTGTTGACAGTTCCAGTAGCTTCGTATTGTGATTTGGGACTTGGGCGTATGCCCGGAATTTAATTTGGAGGTTCCTAGCTCAAGTTATGACCATTTAACGGAACTAGCAATTTAAAGGCTAAATATTTCCAAGTTTGACATCGGGGTTGACTTTTTGATATCGGAGCCGGAATCTGATTCTGGAAATTTGAACAGCTCTGTTATGTCATTTATGACGTGTGTGCCAAATTTGAAGTCATTCCGAATTTATTTAATATGTTTTGGCACGAGATTTGCAAATTAAAAAGTTTGAATTGGGGTGTGAATTATAATTTCAGCGTTATTTGACGTGATACGAGACCCCGAGTAAGTCCGTATTATGTTATTGGACTTGTTGGTATATTCGTACGGGGTCCCGAGTACCCCGAGAGTGATACGGATTGAAATCGGATCAAGAATTGGACTTAAGCAAAAACTGAATTTTTCCTTATGTTATGATTGCACCTCCGGATTTTTGCCCGCATGTGCGAGCCTTCCATCGCAGATGCACCCAGGCATGTCCAGGCTTCGATCGCAGAAGCGGACAGCTTCTCGCATAAGCGTGTCCACAGATGCGCACCAAATCACGCAGATGCAGGACTGGGCTGGCATGGGGTCTTCGCAGGTGCGACCATTTTGCGCAGAAGCGGATGTCGCAGGTGCGACAAGAGTGTCCGCAGATGCCAAACTTCACCTGGAAGCCTGGCATCGCAAATGCGAGCTTTGTCTCGCAAATGCGGAACTTTTATCCGCAGATGCGAAAATGACTGGGCAGAGCCCATAAATTCGGAAGTCGCCATTTTTACTCATTTTTGAGTTTCAAGTCTCGGATTTGGGTGATTTCAAGGAGGATTTTCACGACTTTGAATTGGGTAAGTATTCTTTAACCAAAAGTTATTATATTTCACAAATCCATGTCTATATTCATCATTTATTTCGGATTTAGATGGAAGAAATTAGATTTTTATATAATCTTTCAAAAACGAAAAGTTAAGATTTAAAGGTCCATTTGATATCGGAATTGGACAATTGTTGTATGGTTGAACTCGTATCGGAACGGGTGTTCAGATTTTGTGAGATGTTTTGGGATTTGAGGCATGGGTCCCATTGTCGAATATTTTAATGAATTTTGAATTTTTATCCAGAAAATTAGTAAATTTATATGGAATTAATTCCTATGATTAGTATTGAATATATCGAATTGTTTGTGAATAGATTTGAAGCTTTTAGAGATAAATTTAAAAGGAAAAGATGTGGTTCAGTAATTGATTGGAATTTACAAAGCGAGGCAAGTGTCGTGGTTAACCTTGACTTGAGAGAATAGAATCTTTAAATAAATTATTATGTGAATTGCATGTGAACGGCGTATAGGCGAGGTGACGAGTGTCTATATGTCGTCAAATTAATTGTTTGCATAATTATTTGAAAATCCTAAATTTGTTTTAATACATGAATTAATTATTATAATAATTATTTCTCTCCTATTCTTTGTCAAATATTAATTCTTAAATTCCTGTAATAATTGCTACATGCTTATTTGAATTATGTGCACTAATTGCTACTTGAAATTTAGCATATAAAATAATAAACTGTCTATTTTCTCCCTGATTTCCAAAATAAATTGTTATTGCCATTGTTTGTTCATAAATAAATTATAATCATTGATGCTTAATAGTTTCTCATTGGACGTGGTATTTATTGGAGTAATTTTTATTTACATTATGAGCTGTTTAAAGCTATATATATTGGGGGAACGCGTTGCACGCCGCAACGGAAATGAAAGTAAATATATCTATTTTGGGGGATCGGATTGCATGCCACAATAGACTTATTTAAAAGTCTATATATATACTTGATTGAAATAAATATATAACAGACTTGATTAAAATGAATATATTATGAAAGCGGGTTGCACGCTGCAACAGAATTGAATGTGAATATATTGTGAGAGCGAGTTGCACGCTGCAACAGAATTGATAGAAATGAAAATTGGTTATGACTGCTGAGTTGGCTTCAATTATTATAAACGAGTTACCTGATTTATTTCTATTATTGTTGTTGTTATTAATATTGCGTACGGGTAATGTAAGTGACCCGCATTAGCCTCGTCACTACTTCGTCGAGGTTAGGCTCAGCACTTACCAGTACATGGGGTCAGTTGTAGTGATACTACACTTTGCACTTCTTGTGCAGATTTCGGAGTTGGTCCCAGCGACGTGCCATAGACTTGCTCAGATTTCAGCTACTCGAAGGAGACTTGAGGTATAACTGCATGTCGTCCGCAGTTCTGAAGTCCCCGTCTATTTTACTTTAGCTGTGTGTTTATTTCCAGACAGCTTTATTTTATTCAGACCTTTATTTGTATTATTCTAGAAACTCTCGTACCTGTGGCACCAATTCTGGGATGGTATTTAGACACCGTTGTTTTTTATGGATTATTCACTACATTTCAGACTTTACTTTCGCATTTGTTCTTTGATTATTAATAAATTTAAAAATTATTTTGAAAATAGATAATATTATTCTAACATTGGCTTGCCTATCAAGTGAAATGTTAGGCGCCATTACGGTCGAAGGTGGAAATTTTGAGTCGTGACAGAACGCCTCGAATCTTAGTCAAAATAATTTGATACAATCAACACAAGGTATAGGAATCAATTCCATATGAAAATGCTAAATTTCACAATAAAATCTGAAATTAATTCAAAAATCAACAGTGGGACCCACATCTCGAATTTCGAAAAAACTCATGAAATTTGAACATCCGTTCCGATACGAGTTCAACCATACAAAATTTATTGAATTCCGACATCGGATTGACCTTCAAATCTTCATTTACATTTTTGGAAGATTTTTATAAAAATCTGATTTATTTTTCATAAATTCACGGATTCATGATGTAAATGAATATGGAATCATGAAATATAATCAATATAGGATAAGGAACACTTACCCCAATGTTTACCCGTGAAAATCGCCCAAACATCGCCTAAACCGAGCTCCCCAACTCTATTTTTGACAAAAATGGCTGAAAACCCCCGTTTATAGGGACTCAGTTGTTTCGAGCGCCACAGGTAGCATGGGGCGCTGCCTGTGGCGCAGTTTCCAAACTTCCAAAAATTTTCAGCACCAGGGCTAGCGCCCCACGCTACCCTAGGCGCTTGCCGCGATAGAAAATCATTCTTGACATAGAAATAGGCATAACTCTCTCATACGATGTCCGAATTTAACGATTCTTTTTGCTATGGCTCCGTAAATTCAATACGGATCTAATGCTTCAATCAAAACTGAATTTGGAGTTCATTTGCTTAATATAACACCACTTAAATCTTGAAAAAATGACATCGAAGCCGACTAGAAATATCCAACTTCTACATTCGATGACGAAACCTATCAAATCAAGTCTGAGACCTCAACTTTTGCACACAAGTCATAAATGACATAACAGACCTATTCCAAATTTTCAAAATCAGATTCCGACCCCAATATCAAAAATTCAACTCCCCGGTCAATCTTCCAACTTAAATTTCTATTTTAGCCATTTCAAGCCTAATTTAACTACGGACCTCCAAATAGTTTTTCGGATACACTCCTAAATCCAAAATCACCATACGGAGCTGTTGGAATCATCAAAACTCTATTCCGGGGTCGTTTTCACAAAAGTCAAACTCCGGTCCCTTTTCATTTAAGCTTCCAACATGAAATTCATTCTCCGAACTAATCCCGAAACACCTGAAAATCAAAACTGACGATTCACACAAGTCATAATACATCATATGAAGCTATTCAAGACTTCAAATAGTATAAAGGAGAGTAATTACTCAAAATGACAAGTCAGGTCGTTGCATTCTCCCCCACTTAAACATACGTTCGTCCTCGAACGTGCCAAGATTTGTTTTCCAAGCAATCAAAACACTATTCCATCTTACCGCGCACATACCCGGGGGTTATACCACGCCACCCTATTCCATATACGCCTGATAACACAACATAATTGAAGATCATTACTTTAATCTTAGTCCGTAAAACTTAAAACCCAATTTCCAACATCCAGAATTTCTTACAAGACCTGAGTCTCATATCTATACACTATATAAGTTTGAACAAGCTGTATCAAGTCATGATCATAACCCCACATATAATCACATAACATACTACACAACTCGCATACTCGCAACACCATTTTCGATCACAGTAACTACTCAAAACCAACCCGGTACTAGTATTAAACCTCATATCAAACAAAACCTCATTCCCCAAACCTTCGTACACTGCTGATAATGAAAGAAACATGCGAAATCTCATAACCACTTATCATATCAACTAGTCATGAATCTCTCTCGACCTAACTAGAACCATAATCACTTTCTAAGTCGACTTTCGATATCATCCTCCCAAATATACCATTATCAAATCCGATAGTACATATTCTAGGTCCGATGACCTTATATTATCAAACACAACTATTCCACATATACGCCACACCAATACATCTCAAGCCAAAAATTGTGCAATCTGTGCACCCAAAAATGAAAAATATCTCAAAGAAGAGAACCATTTTGCAAGTTCAGCTAGCACCACCACAACCTAATATTTACAACCAGCTCCTCAAATTTCGTGAAAAGGATAACTGTAGGTGCATTTACACGATTCCTCAAATACGTTGGTCATGTAATTTTTATCGTAGAGGAAGGAAAACAATGAAATCAGATAAATTATCAAATAAATAAAATTCCCACATACTGCAGGGATAACTCACGTGCGACACGGATAACTCACGTGTCAATGATACCAATATGTAGATTCGCACGGAAAACTCACGTGCCCGTAATATAAATCGCCTAGCATGGTCACATGCCTCCAGTCCCAACATATCATATACGAGAAATCAATTAAGTACACATGTATATGATACATGAAATAAGATTCACATGCTCCTGGACTGGTATAATTAACAAGCCATAGAGTAGGCATGTGCAAAGTCTGCTATCACACTTCAAATTGGCAATTTAACACAGAAATAGTAACTACCCCATTTATTCAGGGAATTAGCCTCTTTGTAACCTCAAGTGTAGCCCAGATAGTTCTCAACAAAGGTAAGAACACGAGAAACGTTATAACTTCATACTTAACAGTCAACTTTATGCATATCATAGCCTAAACATTCTTCCGAGTATGAATACTTGCCTCGATTCTCGCACATGGGCCCAAACCTCATATTTATACGCACTCATAGCGCGTAGCTGTCCCAAAT
Source organism: Nicotiana otophora (assembly GCA_000715115.1). Taxonomy (NCBI): domain Eukaryota; kingdom Viridiplantae; phylum Streptophyta; class Magnoliopsida; order Solanales; family Solanaceae; genus Nicotiana; species Nicotiana otophora. The sequence continues at coordinate 239,936 of AWOL01S0022697.1, forward strand.
AATTAATGCAACTAGTGCCTCCACTGGATTTAAATAAAATACTCACGTCAAACAAGTCACAACCTTGAAACAATATGCTTCTGAGAACTGCCAGTCTCCAAATTCATAGGACACATGAATCATCATAACTGATCCCAATTCTAGCATTTGAATGACTAACACATCTCTCATGCACAATCATCCCACGAGAAATTCTTCCAAAAATTTTAGTTTCCGATAAAATTAACAATTAGAACTATATTAACAACCATAACACTTATCCGTGTTGTATGATAAGCTTTTCACTATAAAATGAGCATTTAACTTCACCTCTTAGATTGAAAGAGGTGCTCCTCGAGAACTATGTACTTTTAAAACTAAATAAGTAGTGAATGCTTTATTTGTTTTAATTAGATTTTCTGTTTGATTTTTTTCATAAGTTTTTTTTATGTTACATCTTGCATTATATAATATGTTTTATTTTTTGGCAGTGTAAGAAATTTATTTCCTTTGAATCAACTAATATAAAACAAAGATGTTTGACAGCGCGAAGCGCGGCCAATTAACTAGTTGTTGCTAATTGTGGGGTCTACGTACGCACGAGGTGATGAGAGTCCGTGCGTAGCTACTAATTATGCTACGTCCGGGTAGTTTTAGGACTCAAATCATGAATTACTTGTGATAATTGCATATTTTATTTAATTAAATTACTGAAATTATATTGTAAATTGTTAGAGGATTAGTAAAAGATTAAAATTTCATATGCTTGAATTTTGTGTAAATTATTTAATTGTTAATAGAAATTGAATATCCTATGTGATAATATTATAATAACTTCTCATTCCGGAGGTTCATAAGAAAATGTCCTCCTTTCTTGTGGAGCGGGCCGAACGTCTCGGCAGTATAGACGCATCTATGGATCGTGCCACACGTCCCTCGGCAGTGTACACGACACTCCGGATCGGGTCATACGACCTCGGCAGAAATCGTTCCTAATAATAATAATTGCACGATACCTTGATATTTTAATTGTTGCTTGTGAAATTAATTGATAAATTGGAAATTACTGAAATGTAAGGAATTAATTATTTCTGCTTATTAAGAAAATTATTGTTGCTCATCTAAAAATCATGTTTAATTATTATATCCTATTGTAATATTATTGACCCATAGTGAGTGTCAAGGTCGACCTCTCGTCACTACTTCTTCAAGATTAGGCTTGATACTTTACTTGGTACACGTTGTATACGTACACATGCTATGCTTGCTGCACTTTTTGTGCAGGACCTGAGACAGGTGCTATCGGAGGACCTATCGGTGCACACCCACGTTATCCAGAGGCTTAGTGGTGAGCTGCCTTTCTGAGCCATTCTGCAGCAACTAGTGCCTCTTCTTGTATTTGTATTCTGTCTATTTTATTTCAGACAATATTTAGAATTTTGTAAAATCTACTAGATACTCAGACACTTGTGACACCAGGTCTTGGTACACACTAGTAGAATTTTTGGATTTAATTATTTTACTTGGGTTTTAGTTTATCTTATTTCTCACATTGTCTTGATTTTTGCAAGTACGACGAGTTTTATTACTCGGATAATTTTTTAAAGAAATGAATATATGTTTAAATCATTAGTTGGCTTGCCTAGCTAGGATGTTGGGCGCCATCACGGCTTATAGGTGAATTTGGGTCGTGACACCATGCTATCCAAAATTCTTGACCTTCCCTTCAAGACTGAATTGCCAACTTGTAGATGTAAATCTCAATCCCACATAACACACAACATTTATCATGCCATCATATGACAAGCATAAGAATTTCATTATGAACTCTGAGTCACCAGCAAATTACATACCCGGTTAGTTAGAAATCTTTCTCTTGCTTCCTTCCAGGAGGAAATCACAATACACAATATGTTCTCCACACCGGTAGAAATTATCCGGTTATAGACACGGTAGAAATCATCAAGAATATTTTGAAATCCATTTGCACATAACCAAGATATTAGAGTTGAATCTCCCTAACTCTGCCAAGCCACGTAGGTCACCAAACCCAAGAATATTGCCACCAAAACATCTGTAAAGTCTCACCAAATCATAATTAACGAAGAACCGATCATACCATTACCATACTGGTCTAGCCTACTACCCAGTCGTTCTATTTTCTCCGAGTTTCTTCTGAATTATCCTCAAATTAACACTTCTCCTTGTCATAACACTACGATCCTTACCCAAAGCTCACTACAAGACATCCTAACATAAAACCACATCGCCCTAAGGCCCATAAGACATTGTATTCTTCTTAAGAACCCCCATAAATATCACAACTGAGACACCCACTCTGAAAATACCTTATTTTAGTCTAAAGTCGTTTCCTTCACCTTCCTGATACCGAAATATAAAATCCATAATGATAAAAAGAAATGCCACAAGTTTTGACACCGTCATATTTGAACCATCTGGACACATCCCGCAGTCACATCATACTCCTCATATAACCATTCAACCACTCGTCGATCCACAAATTTCACTCATAGGGACATTACCGGACATATGAGTCTAAATATACAAGTTTACACAACTGAAGCTACCGAGCCTAAGCTGCGGTCTAAACCTGACCTCAAGTCCTCCAGACTGGCGCATCACCAGAACATAGAATACAGATCTCAAACACCGTTCATGGAATCACAAGCCGGCGATGCACAACTGATATCGAGCGCTCACATGCGCATACAAATGCGTGGAAAGAATTCAAAGAGTTATGTTTCAAGCTGAATCAATTCCGCACGATAAGGAAAGAAAGATGGAAAATTATTATAAATGACATGTAGCCTCTCAAAGATAAGTATGGACGTCATCATACCGATCTGCAAGACTCTACTAGACTGTTGCTCATGACTTGTAGAACCTATGAACCTAGAGCTCTGATACCAACTTGTCACGACCCAAAATCCAACTAGCCGAGGGCACCTAACCCAACCTGTTAGGAAAGCCAATTTACAAATATCTAATTCAAATAATATTTAACTGACTCTATTAAACTCCCCAAGGACTGGTAGTACAAATCATGAGCTTCTAAGATTAGAATTTATAAAATTGGTATGAAATAAATATATCATCTGTTCGAAATATACATAAATAGATTCTTATAAATCTAAGGCTACCATGAACAAGAGGCAGCTATGACCGGAACACAGGTACATCTTTAAATTTAGCTCCCATCGATCACAGCAACATCAACATCCAATATCTGTACGCAAGATGCAGAAGTATAGTATGAGTATAACCGATCCCATATACTCAATAGGTAACAAACCTAACCTTAGGTTGAAAGTAGTGACAAGATAGAACACAAGTCATGGTCCAACACCAATAGCCAACAACATTTCATAACAATATAATTTAAAGCAGCACAAGCAATAATTCAACAATAACATGCTCAACTTAATCATGATTTCTGAAAATAGCTCTGCCTTTCAAGTGTATCAGTCAAAACTCATGTCTTTTACCAAAGTTGCCAAAAATATGAGTAAATTTGAAAACAGTAATTTTTCCAAAATTTCTTTCAACAATAAATAAGATGTTTCATTTTCTTTCCACATAGCCAGTGAAAAATGCATCAATATGCCTATATGCTAATATGTATGAGAAGTCATGAATGACGTGATACCGTACAACATGAGAAAAATACATCTATATGCATGTATGTCAAATATGCATGTCAATGCGATGCAACTCAGTGATAAAACCATATGCATACTCTCAGAGTATCATTTCACTCAGTCCTCCCAGTCACTCAGTCCTCACAGTCACTCAATCATCCCAATCGTTTGGCACTTGCACTTGGCACTCGGCGCTCGCACTCAGTAGGTACCTGCGCTCACTGGGGGTGTGTACAGACTCCAGAGGGGCTCCTTCAACACAAGCGCTATAACAAGCCAATCATGGCACAAATCAACCATGCTGCGACGTGCAGCCCGACCCCATAAATAATAATAATAATAATAATAATAATAATAATAATAATAATAATAATATATATATATTTATATATATATATATATATATATATATAAAGCCAATATGGTCTGCTGCGGCGTGCAACCCGATCCACAATATCTCTCACAACACGNATAAAGCCAATATGGTCTGCTGCGGCGTGCAACCCGATCCCATAATAATCCTCACAATCAGGCCATCGGCTTCACTCAGTCATCAATCTCTCTAGTCTCTCGGGCTCACAATATCATGAAACTAGCCCAAAATGATGATATGATGTATCATTAAATAACAACATAGACTGAGATATGATATGCAATGAATGAACATGACTGAGTATGAAATTGCAATGTAAGCAAATAACTCAACGGCAGTAATGAACTCGTTGGTCCCATCGGGATAAGCATATAACCTAGACATGATTTCTAACATGAATCACAGCTCGATAACTCTAGTACGTAGAGATTCATGATTTCAAATAAGTTCGGGTAATTACACAGTACCACAAAAATAACGGAGTCACAGTTCACACGGTGCACGCCCACACGCCCGTCACCTAGCATGTGCGTCACCCCAACACCAAACATGTAACACGTATAATCAGGGTTCATACCCCCAGCTCCAAGATTAGAAGAGTTACTTACCTCAATCCAAGCAAACTCTTTATTCCAATAAACCTTTTCCTCGCGATTCGGCCTCTAAACGCCTCGAATCTTAGTCAAAATAATTTGATGCAATCAACACGGGGTGTAAGAATCAATTCCATATGAAAATGCTAAATTTTACAATAAAAATCAAAAATTAATTCAAAAATAAATAGTGGGACCCACGTCTCGAATCCCGAAAAATTTATAAAATTCGAAAACTCATTCCGATACGAGTTCAACCATACAAAAATTATTGAATTCCGACATCGGATTGACCTTCAAATCTTCATTTATATTTTTGGAAGATTTTTATAAAAATCTATTTTTTTTTCCATAAATTCATGGATTCATGATGTAAATGAATATGGAATCATGAAATATAATTAATATAGGATAAGGAACACTTACCCCAATATTTACTCGTAAAAATCGCCTAAACCGAACTCCCCAACTCTATTTTTGTCAAAAATAGCTGAAAATCCCCATTTATAGGGACTCAGCTATTTCGAGCGCCACAGGTAGCGTGGGCGCAGCCTGTGGCGTAATTTCCAGAATTCCAAAATTTCACAGCGCCAGGGCTAGTGCCCCACGCTACCCTGGGCGCTCGCGGCGAAGAAAAATTATTCAAGACACGAAAATAGGCATAACTCTCTCATACGATGTTCGAATTCGACGATTCTTTTTGCTATAGCTCCGTAATTTCAATGCAGATCTAATGTTTCAATCAAAACTGAATTTGGAGCTCATTTTCTTAATGTGATACCACTTAAATCTTGAAGAAACGGCATCGAAACCGACTAGAAATATCCAACTTCTACATTCGATGACGAAACCTATCAAATCAAGTCCGATTGACCTCAAATTTTGCACACAAGTCATAAATGACATAATGGACCTATTCTAAATTTCCAAAATCAGATTTCGGCCGCGATATCAAAAATTCAACTCTCCGGTCAAACTTCCAACTTAAAATTTTATTTTAGCCATTTCAAGCATGATTTAACTACGGACCTCCAAATAATTTTTCGGAAATGCTCCTAAATTCAAAATTACCATACAGAGCTGTTGGAATCATCAAAACTCTATTCCGGAATCGTTTTCACAAAAGTCAAACTCCGATCAACCCTTTTCATTTAAGCATCCAACATGAAATTCATTCTTCCGAACTAATCCCGAAATACTTGAAAATCAAAACCGACGATTCACACACGTCATAATACATCGTATGAAGCTATTCAAGACTTCAAATAGTATAAAGGAGAATAATTACTCAAAACGACAAGTTGAGTCGTTACAAATGTATTCTAGATAAGTCAACTACAAAAAGAAAAAAAATTAGCGATGGACAAATTATGTAGTCAAATAACAAAAAGTTATCGCTAATCTTATTCAGTGACAGAATTAGTGACAGATTATAAAAAAAATCCTATCAGCTACATTATAAATTTCGTAACTAATTCTTATTTTGTAAAGTTAAATTCTGTTATAAACTTTCTTAGTAATAATATTAATTTCTTTTTTACCAAAAAATATAAGTCCCTTTTCATCTATTTAACATGAATATGCATTGAGGTAATTTAGGTATTTCTATAAATTAAATTACGGTAATTAATTTCTTATTATCACAAATTATTTTTTTAAAAACAATTACTATTTCAAAACCTAATGCCGTATTAATTTTTTAGAATCGAAATATACGATAACCAGGCTTCTTAAAAAATACTTATGATTTAAATTTTAAAAACAACAAATAAATCATATGAAAGGAAAATAAAAAGGTAAAATTGGTCCTTTTGATTAAACGATGACAAGGAACAAATATATTACACAAAATCGTTAAGTTTCCATGTTGGAAACTAACAAAAAACTTTCCTCCTGCTTGTTTTTGTATTCTTTGATTGTCTTAATATTTTATATCCTTATTAGGAGAAGATACACACTAAATTATATTAAAAACAACTTATTTGATTTAGAAATCCTAAATATTAGAAAAGGTTTTTGGATTTTACAATTTTATCCAATGTAAAATACGATCTAAAGGGTAGAAAAGACGAACGACATTTCGCTAAGGCTTCCGTGCTTTTAATATAGTATAGACAGATAGATAATAATAAAGAAGATAGATAAATATAGATAGATATATAAATATAGATTAAAGGTTAAATATGCTTAGGCAACTATTATAAGCAACAAGATCAACATTTGCTAATAACTTAGAAACCAAAGGTCCAAAAGTGCAATTCCGTTAACCAATTGCATTATTCTCCTTTAGGAAAAGGTCCAAATATGCCCTTATACTATATGAAATTGAGTATATTTGCCATTCGTTAATACTTTAGCTCAAGAATACCCTTATCGTCACATAGTTTGTCCATATATGCCCTTAGAGTCACACAATTGGCCCATATATGCCCTTTTCGAAACGGAATACATCCAAACTAATTAGCTCTTTCGTTAATTGTATTAAAGTGTATTACAAACACTATTTTTATTTTATTAGTATATTTTTTTCTTTGCCTTTCTCTTTTCTTTCTTCTTTTTTCTTTTTTTCTCTTTTTTTCCCCCTTTTTCTTTCTCCCTTATCCGATTTCCTCCCTTGCTGATGTCTTCTCCATTTTCGTCACCAATTTCACTTGACAAAACTCATGAATTCCAATTACTAAGAAAATTCCCCCATAAGGTAATCAAGTTTCAATTCCACTGGCCCTCTAAATAAACGAAATTAAATTATTCCAAAAATTATGGTTTAAACTTTAAAATAATAAAAATATCTCAACCTTTAACAATACTCAAAAGACCAAAATATTTAAATTGTTTCCAGAAAGATAATTTAATGATTAAAAGCCTAGAGTTCAAGTTCTAGTGTAATAAATTTGAGTTATTAGTCTTTTTTCAGCTGGACATTTTCTATTTTTTTATTAACTATGTAAAATAAGGGTGTATATGGACCGGGTTGGTTCAGTTTTTATCAAAACCAAACCAATTATATCGGTTTGGATTGGTTCGACTTTGTTGAATTTTTTCGGGTTTTTTGTTGCATAAATATTATTTCAATCTTACTTTGTTAAATTTTTTATAACTAAATATATGTTCAGCAAAATATTAAAAAATTGACAAATATATGATCTATTAAAATATTCTTATGGGAGAATTTTGTTAGTAATTGGAATTTATGAGTTTTGTCAAGTGAAATTGGTGACGAAAATGGAGAAGACATCAGCAATGGAGGAAATCGGATAAGGGAGAAAGAAAAAGGAAAAAAAAGAAAAAGAAAAGACAAAAGAAGAAAGAAAAGAGAAAGGTAAATAAAAAAAATACTAATAAAAAGAAAATAGTATTTGTAATACACTTTAATATAATTAACGAAATAACTAATTAGTTTGGGTGAAATCTATTTTAAAAAGGTTATATATGAACTAACTGTGTGATCACAAGGGAATAAACCAACTATGTAACGATAAATTGTTTTACTGTTTTTACTTATCCAAAACGTCCACTATTTACTATCGCAGACATTTCTGGTTAGAGGGACGAATAGTCAATTTAGGGACAAATAGTCAATTTTGAAAGAACTTATTGTCAACTTTTTTCAGAGACATATTTGGAACTTTTCTCCGCATATATATAGTTCCGTATTTAGGGAATTTCACAAATTGAATAGAAAAAGAAAGGAAGCAAGAAAGGTTTGTCCAGGGATTACAGCAAAATCACACCTCTCGACACTGTTTCGATTCTTCTTCTTGGCCGGAGTTGACAGCGGTAAGCTTACGATTCGAAATTCTTTATCCTCCGCTCACTGCCTTGTTTTACCAAAGGTCTGAACCCAAACTATTACTTGATTTCCCTCTTCAAATTGAGTAATTTTATGCTGTCAATTGTGTGTGTTTCTTCCTAATTTCTTGTTACGCAGTTCGGCTTCTTGTCTTTTAATTTGAATTTTACTTACTATCATTTTTACCTTCCAAGCATTGAACTGACGCACAAAAACTAACTCTTCTTCTAATGACATTTCATAATAAAGTGAGGCATCATATTTGTAACCAAAACTTTTGTCTGGATCCTTGAGAAATTTGATCCTTGATAAATGAAAATCTCCCCCACCTGTTATGTGAACCAGCTGACTCATAGACATGCTACAATTTACAATTATAACCACAGAGGAGTGCACATTTTTCTGAAATGAAGTCAGCTATATCGACGTTTTGAGCCATTAGACATGGTCGCTGATTATGCCAATAAGGTATTGAGAGCAGTTGCTCTTTAAAAGACCATAAGAATTCATGCAACTCATCCTTTGTATCTGCTGGGTGAAACTTGCAATCTCCTGGAAACTTAGAAGCAAGGCTAGATGCACCTGCATTAGTTGAACTATTTTTCTTTTTTAACTTACTGAGCAGATCACCAATCAATATCGCAGTGCTAGGAAGACCAAGAGCTCTGAAGACAGAAAGGAAGTGAGATCCAAATAAAACAATATAACAATCTTCTTCATCAGTGGAGCTAGCAGAAATGACAAAAGCAATCAAATCAGCGACCTTAGCCATCTCGACACATGCCAAATGTGCCATTACAAGAATACCAGGAACTTTAAAGTACATAACTCGATAGTTCACCATATAATCTCCACTAACTGATTCCGAAATCATCCGCCAAGGATCTATTCTTCTAGAACAACTAAAAACAAGTAAAAGAGCCTCAACATGCTTTATTATATGTGGCTTCACATAGATGTTAGTTCGAGGTACAAGTGATCCAAAAGTCCCAATGCACATCATAAGACAATTATAACCAGCAATGAGCAAGTTCCTGACAATCATTCTGTTGAATATCCCTCTCCCCTTGTCCAGCCAGCCTATTTTGATATACGTATATGTATCAATCAAAATAATCTCAAACAAAGCTAGGGGAAAATTACTAACTTTTACACTTGGCCAAGTATCAAACAAACAACATATATGACTGTCGAAGTTATCGTAGAGACACATATTATCAGTAAAAAATGCTCTCATATAGATCATTGTAACTACCAAACCTGACAGTGTCTCTACTAGAAGTTCTGATTCTAGTAAACTTTTGCAGGTAACAGCTCAATCCTTGAAAATTATCATATTTGTTAGGTATCAAATCAACCTTAAACTCATCCATATTACTCAACTTGACAACTAATTGCTTGAAATTATTGACCTCTTCCACCAACTTAGATGAAGTAATACCTAATGGAGGAGGCTCAATAAGGCTATCACAGTAAATATAGTTCAAGAGGGATGATATTATCAACGGGTGAAATTTGAAACAACCTTCAGAGTTGCACTTTCCATCACCCTTCACAACCAAATTGTTCATTAAATCACCGATGAAACTGGAAATATCATATGCATTAGAGACAATATCAAAAGAAGGAACTAGGTACTGCGCAATGTAGAGATTAAGTCCTTCAGTAACAGAGGCTATGAAAGGCTGATAAACCTTCTCCTGTTCCCGGATAGCAGAAAAGTCAACCAAGATATCTCCGTTGTTTTCCAAATTTTTCTTATCTTCCAATGCTACTGCATCTCTATCACCGTTGATGTGGACCAAATGAGCCTTATAGTCAATACAAATTAGTGCATTAATCCTCTCCCATTCACATGCAACATCAAGGGCAATAGAGACACTTCCACTACTTTCAAAATCTTCTTCACCCTCCAACGAATTATTCCCAACACTATCATCCGCTTGCTTATCCGTCATATAGATTTCATCCCTTTGAGAAATTTTATCAAACACCTGAACCTCGATTTCTCCATTTCCTTCCTCCACCATTTCCTCTTTCAGTATTTCCCTGCCAACAGTAAACTTGGTCGCCCATTCACTATTGCTAACTTGTACATGAACTCGCCTGGCCCTCTTTTTTCTCGAAAGCTGGCAGTAGCAGATTGTCGACCAAGCTCATATTTGCACTTCTTCCTCCAAGCTTTCTTCTTGCCACCGGTGGCACCTCTTTTGTGCTTAGAGTATCGAGAGGGTAGAGAAAATGTTGTGAGATCAGAGTTCTCTGATTTGGGGCCTAGGGTTTCGAAAGAAAAAGAGCCAAATGAATCCATCACAGAACCTCTGATTTGGGGCCTAGGGTTTCGAAAGAAAAAGAGCCAAATGAATCCATCACAGAAGAAAAATGAACTGTATGAATCACCTTCCCTGGAGTTGTTTCGTTGGTCTCAAAATTATCATAGCTAAACTTCAGCAGGTCGTCTAATGCCGAGGCGCTCATCGACACCACTGAACCATCAACAAATTGAACCAAATAACACCCCGAATTGGTGCTGTCAACCTGATAAACACATGGAACCTGATACGGGTAAGGATGTGAATACCCATGGTAATACTCATAACCGTATGAATTTGGTGAACCATAAAAATGGAAATCAACCATGGTTGCGGTAGCCAAGACTTGCGGTGGTTGATATAACCCTTGTTGAACATGGTCACGGAATTGGGGTCGAGAATCGTCGGCTTTGATGCCAATTGTAACGAATCCCACGTTGGAATCGCTATGAAAATAGAAAGCAAAAATTAAAAAGAAAGAAAATGCGGAGAAAATGATAATCAATTTTTCATTCAGGTTATGTTCTACAATGAGTCCTAATAGAGTATAAAAGCGTGAACTAGCTAGTGGGGTAACTAATGAAAATAACATAAAAAGTAGGACTAAACTATGAATGCTAAAACTTTTATCCTGACTTGGCAGTTCTTTAACACTTTAATATCAATGTACTACTTTGGAAGCTCAAAGTACTACTATTTTGTTACAGATAATGGCATATCACTTGGGTTCACTTATCTGGCCTGTAGTACCCCTGCATTGTGTATTCTTGTTATTCAGTATATTACTATTTCATTACTGGAAAATAAATACATTGACCTAATTATGTCTTTTAGGGACAATCTTACATTTTGTATTGGCTAGACAAAGTTTTACGGTCTTGACACAACAAACGGTTGATCAACCCCTTAATACTAAAAGTTTTCATCAAAGCGCTATCAAATTTTTTAACACTGAAATAGTTTCTGTTCACTAACAAAACACGTGTGGGACTGTACTGGGTTTGTTGTCGTTGAAACCAAACACAGGAATATTTTTCAGAAAGTGACTTACTTATTTTCCGGAAGATATTTTCTGACATATTAAACACTAGTTTGATTATCGGGATTAGGACTATAATCCTGTGATAGAATTTGGGACTGTATTTATCCCATGTTTGTTTTTATGGGTTTTAGCTAACACAATGGTGGTATTAACTATCCCACACTGGATGTGGGATAACAATCCTCTGGATATCCTGCTTTGCAACAATGGTGGTATTAACTATCCCCTTAAGTTTTTCATGTTTCTAGTGTGCTAGTGGCCATTGGGTCTTATACTCTTGTAACTACTAAGGTGACAAGCTAGCTGGATTCTACTATATTGGGGCTCTTAGTCAACTCTATTTTTAAACTTCACGGCTCTTCCAAGGAATTGAAACAAACAGTAAAAGGAGACATGTCGTATGGACATCCATATACATACTGAGGATAAACACAGAAACTGGCAGATATATCTTGTATATGACATTGTTTATCCATTAAAATCAACCTGCAAAGCAAATTTATTGGAATTCATAATTCTTTAATCTTACTTCCGAGAGCTTGTTTCAACGGATTGAAAAGCTGAGTCACTTGTTGAGCGGAGATAGGATGAACTTTATGAATAAACTGAATTTAATTTTTTCTCCAATGTAGTCACTTCTTTGGTTGGACAGGAAACTTTAATCTTCTTCTCCTACACTCAGCACAATCAGAGAAGGTCTTCCTGGCTTCTGCATGGATTTTATGGATTTTCTGCACGGATCGGGATAGGATTTCCTGGTACTTTAATCAGTTGGGAGATGTTTTCCAAATGAAATCATCATCTTCAAGGTAAATTACATTCTTATTCAACTTTATTTCAGCGTGATAAAGGAAAATTTTGTTCTGTTTTACTGTTGGAATTGCTGGGATTACACATTTATGTCACAACTTTGATAATCTGGTTTTTGATTTATCAAGACAGCGACCATTCAAGTACATGATGTTTAGGCATAGCTGAACGATCACCATGCCTCGTAAGGTAAATTATGGAGTTAATTACGAGGAAGATTTTGATGACTATGAAGATTATGGTTATGACCGTGATGATGGGTGCGGTTATGCAGAGGAAGATGGTGAGTACCTCAGCCTTTCTAGGGAACTTGAGAGATTCCCAATGCTTAAGACCTCGAGGTTGCATAATTCCGCTCCATCTCCCCTCAAGCCCTTAACTAACAAGAATAGCAGAAGGCATTAATCATACTGAGATTACTTTTTGTAATGCTGACTTACCCCTGTCGATGTCATACTTGAATAGAAGTATTTTATTTACTTCCAAACTCATTTCTGCAAGGTAGAAATTCATAGTATTGTCCATTAAACTGCAATGACTTGCTGTATTGTGTTATTTTTCTCTGAACTGTTACAGCCACCATCAATGTGTTATCATTCCGTTGTTGACTATGTCTCTTGAAGTAGGTTGGTGAAGAACATGTAGTTGTTCCGTGGGGCTGCTCTGTACTACTCACTGGGATTAGTAGAAGGATAAAAGTACTTAAAAAGTTACTCTAAACTATTTCCAGGCTTCAGATATGATTGCTCAACTTCTTGAGGACTCTCAAAAAGTTGCATCCCCTGCGTCTCAATTTTTGCCTTCCATGCTGGAACATCCCAAAATTTTTGATACTCTTCTACGGATAATGATATCCTATGCAACTTCCTGACCATTTATATTGAGGTCCTTAATGCAATGTTTTCCTCACAACACTAAGCTTGCAACTAGTACTATAATTTCTTCTATGCTTATCGGCATAACAATTAAATCAGTTTAAACTAGTACTATAATTTCTTCTATGCTTATCAGTATAACAAATAAATCAGCTTAACCATTAAGTTCTCAACCAGTTAGACTGTGTTACATGAGAGAACACAGGAAATATCAATGAGATTTCTTCTTTGCATGGTTAAATGTTTATGGTTGAATACCATGATCTTAGGTCCTGGAAATAGTGTTTTAATAATTTGCTACAGGTACGCCACCAATATGTGTTTTAATAATTTGCTACAGGTACGCCACCAGAAACAAGGTCAAAACAGGAGTTGGATAACGCTGGTGTTTGGCGTTGTCCCATTTGCACTTTTGATAATGAAGATACTATGAATGCATGTGATATATGTGGAGTGCTTCGTCATCCATTGGTCAAAAATTGTGCCGGCAGCAAAGAAAATGCAGGTTAGCAACTCATGAACCTGTCCTCAGTGTCTATATATGTGTGTCTCTGTGAAATTTGATACTATGCTTAGCACACTTATATACAGCTTTGCTAAGTGTATTTTCCATCTTCATTACAAAATACTTTCTTTTGGGGCCGCCAGTGAGAGGGGGAACTGTTTATCTGTTTCCATGGGATTGGTTACAATTCTCCTTGATGTTATTTCATGCTTTCCTTATAGCTAACTTGTCTGCTGGTCTATATATGTTCTCTGTGAAATTTGGTACTACCCTATAGTACACTTGTGAATACTAGCATTTTGGGCCAGGGCATGAGAAAACATTTTCTTTTTGGGGCTGGGAAGAGGAACTGTTCCTGTGGGTAGTACTTTGGTTGCATTCTGCTTGATGTTATTTCATGGTTTATTTATAGCTACTGCTGCACTTGTATGCTGTCTCTATGAAATTTGTTACCATTTAGTAAACATGTGAACTGCTTTGCTTACATGCTCTATGCACCAAAGCATATTACAGAACATGAGAAACCATTTTCTTTGGAGGCTAGGGAAATGGAAGTATTACATGGGTAGTCCATCTCTTAATGTTATTTCATGCTTTATTTATCTACCTTCTACAGAGAAATTCTTATTTGAAGGTTTTGGGCATTTTCCACTCTGTTCTTGGTCTGCCTATTTTAAAGGTTATCAAGGGTCCCTATCTTATATGGACAAAATACCAATTTTTACATCATTATATATAGGTTTTATCTGTTTTGCTTGTTGTTTCATGTGTGTCCTGCTTGCTGCTTCATAGAGTAGATGGTTCCCATGCAGTTGGTGGCATATGTAAAGATTCTGGAGCATCTGTAATGGCGAAGTCTCTGTTTGCATCGCTGCTGCTTCAGAAACCAAAAAAGGCTGTAAATTTTGAAGCACAGAATTACTCTTTTAAGACCGAAGACTGCTTTAACCTCTACAAGCCTGGAAATATGTGTGGACATTTTCATGATTTACACAGAGCTTTTTGCTCTCAAGGCCATTGCAAGATTGATATAGGTCTGCACATGCTCCAGCCCAGGATGCCAGTCTATAGGCATAAATTGTGCACTTCCTTTTTTTTTTCCTCCCCTTTGCTTGAAAAATTGTGTTTGCTACATTATGGTACTTCTATCTCTGTTCGGTATTTGGCGATCTTTGCTTTTAATTCATTTTCTCACATATGCTAATGATGGTGCAGTACCTTTCAAGTTTGACCCCCAGTCTCCAGATGATTCAGTACTGAGTGGAATAATACCATCCAGATTACGTCCCAAAGGTACTCTATACATGCTTCTGATTCAATTATCTTGCATCCTATTTCCTTAAGGTGTTCTCTTGTTAGGGCAAGAGTGCTTCTAGAATTGAAGTCCGTGGAGTCAATGCCGGAGGTTGCACTCGCTTTAGTTAACTGCAAATATAAATTAGAAATTGAAAAGAAAATACCTACAATCAGTGAATTAATGCATCAACCATTATTCCATTGGCCTAGTTGACGAAGATGGAGCGTTGATGGAGGGTTTCCTACAAGTGACCTCCTAGTCGAAAAGATATCTCTCTTTTTTGAGAATTTATGTGAGGGAGCAAAGGTGTCTGGTTGTTCCCTCTGAATTGCAACTGGACAGTGATGTGAATCATGTTTTTTCAATTATTTACTGCTCCTTCCCTCCAGGTTGCACAAAATGCTCTGTATTTTTTTGTCCACCACTATCCTCTTACTCTTCTCCTTGGAAGAGTGAGTAAATACATGGCATTTTAAGTTTTTCTAGTGGTTTGCAAATAAACTCAGTATGATTAGCCTAAATTTCTTGTAAACCCAATATAAGTCTTAGAATTCATTTAGATATATCTGTGGAATTGATAATTTAGTGCTTTTCATGAAACCTTTTTTCCCCTTTTCTTTTCCCCGTCTAACTTAGGTTGGGGTTCACGAATACCCTTTTCTAGGTTTGTATTGAATACTAGGTTGTGTAACTGTTTTCTTATGCGTTTTATATCCTTTTTTTTTTTGGAGAGTTTGACATCTTTTATTTGCTTTCTTGCTCTCCTTTCAGCTGATACTGACAAGGTCTTACAGTTAAATGTCCCATCAAATAACAAACAACTAAGTACTGAAGTTAAAAAAGATTTGGCTGCTGAAGGGCATCGAAGCTCATACACATCATTAGCAAAAGATGATTTGAAGGATAGTGATTCTTCCTCGAAAACTAGGGGAAATGATGGTGTTACAAGCAACTTGAACGATATGTCTATATCATCAAAGCCTCGCAGTGTGGATACTAGAAAGAGTGACAGTGCAACATCAAGCTCAAAGAATAAGCCTCAGAAAGGTGTACAGCCTCCTCAAAAAGAAGATAACTTCAACCAGTTAAATCTTGCAATTGTAAGTCCTTCATTTACATTTTCTTGATTTAATATATATTACACTGCTTTTTAGTTGCAAAATTTTCAATATGTAGGTTGGCCATGTGGATTCTGGGAAGTCAACACTGTCAGGAAGGTTGCTACACCTTTTGGGGCGGATTTCCCAGAAAGAAATGCACAAATATGAAAAAGAGGCCAAGCTACAAGTGAATATTCTTCATCCTTTTTGTATGATACTTTCAAATCTTTACAAGGTTATTGACAAGTCTATTGTCTATTTAATCAGGGAAAAGGGTCGTTTGCTTATGCTTGGGCATTGGATGAGAGTGCTGAAGAAAGAGAGAGGGGAATAACTATGACAGTGGGCGTTGCTTACTTTAACACAAAATGTTACCGCGTTGTTCTGCTTGATTCTCCAGGTCACAGGGACTTTGTCCCAAATATGATATCAGGGGCAACACAAGCAGATGCAGCAATTCTTGTAATTGATGCTTCAGTAGGTGCATTTGAAGCAGGTATTGATGCTACTGGAGGTCAGACGAGGGAGCATGCACAACTTATCAAAAGCTTTGGGGTGGATCAGATTATAATTGCTGTTAACAAAATGGACGCAGCGGGATACTCCAAAGAACGATTTAATGCAATTAAGAAACAATTAGGCACATTTCTCCGTGCTTGTAAGTTTAAAGATTCTTCAGTAGTATGGATTCCCGTAAGTGCCATGGAAAACCAAAATTTGGTGACAGGTCCATCAGAAGCACGGTTGTCATCCTGGTTAGCCTACTAGCCAACATCCTCCCCCCCCCCCCCCCAGTTTTTGTGGTACGGGTGTGTCAGTCTACGAAAGCACAACCTTACTAGTATAATTAATTAACAAAGATTTCTTAAATAACAGGTAGCTGAAATTTAAAATAGCGAAAGTCTTCCTAGACATAAATAACCTAAAGGTCTAATTTACTTGTTAAGATGAAGACTGTGCAATGAGTTAAATTGTGCTTAGTAATTGTAGTTCTACAATGTATATGGAAGTGAATATTGGACCTCTAAAATCCAACATAATCCACAAGATGAATTTTGTAGATATATGCAGATTACAGATGACACTTTCAACAAAGAGCACTCATAGAGAACAAAATGATAGAATGTCGCGTGAGATTATTCACCATATCCTGCATAGACCTCCATGTTCACCAGTTAGTAGGTCGCGCAATATGTTGATTGCAGATGATGAAAGGGATGAGGCAGACATAAAATGACGTGGGAAATTGTCTTAAAGAACCTACAATCTCTAGAATCAGTGCCGATTTAGCTAAGAAAAGAATACATTGAAAATAATAGATCCATTTAGGCAATATCAACTAGTTGAGATTAATGCTTATTTGTATTGTGCTTACATTTTTTTTGGATAATAGTTGTATTGTGCTTACATTAGATTAATGTTTTTCAAGAGTGTGCTATTTGGTCAGAAAACTTTATCCATATATAGATAAGTTTGAGATTTAGAGAACTTTTAATTTTAAGAAGCTCCAGTCTGCTTCATATATTATTTATTATTGAAATGAAATAGACTTGAATAGAGCGGAATGGAAATGGAGGATTCAATTGTCTGAATCCAATTAATTTGGGATTGAGGTGCAGTTGACTGATATTGGCTTATCGAAAAAATTTAGTTGGCTTAACACAAATTAGTTGAGGTACCCTTGTTGTCTTGATTCTTGACAAACTCATGAAGTATGAACATGACTCTTAAAACTTGCAGGTTCCAAGGTCCTTGCCTATTGGATGCAATAGACTCTCTCCAACTTCCTCAAAGAGATTATTCGAAGCCATTCTTATTGCCGATATGTGATGTTGTAAGGGCACAGTCTCAAGGACAAGTGTCAATATGCGGTAAGTTGGAGAGGGGAGCTCTTCAAACTGGAAATGAGGTACTGGAGACTACTAAAGAATTCCTTTCTTGTACCCTTTCTTTCTCTATGTAACAGATGCTTTTGGGAGTCATTTCTTACCTAATGGTTTATGTCTGCAAATTTGTTTTGACTTGGTAGACTAATATCTATGCATTTAACACCGAATTGTGAACATGTCCAGGTTTTACTTATGCCATCAAGAGAAATGGCAACAGTGCGTTCTTTGGAACGTGATTCTCAGGTTTGTAACAGTGCAAAAGCAGGAGACAGTGTCACTATCAACCTACAAGGTATTGATGCAAATCACGTGATGGCGGGGAGTGTCTTGTGCCACCCTGAATTTCCTGTTCCAGTTGCAAATCATTTGGAACTGAAGGTTCTCATCCTGGACAATTCCATTCCAATTTTAATTGGCTCCCAGGTACCATTCATTGATAGCTGTGAAAAATTTCAGAGATTTCCGTGCCATGTCTTATGTATAGTTAATAAATATAGTGAACTTGATATCTACAACTATGCAGTTGGAGTTTCTTGTACACCACGTTAAAGAGGCTGCACGAGTTGTGAGGATTTTGTCATTGATTGATCCAAAAACCGGAAAGGAGACCAAGAAATCACCTCGATGTCTTCTGGCAAAGCAGAATGCTATCATTGAGGTTTTTGACAAAACCAACTATCATGTTTATTTTGTGTATTTCTTTTTCTTTTTCTTTGGGTGAGGTGAGCCAGCTAATACGCTTCGCCTCCATGTGTAGGTTGAAAATTGGCTCATTAGCAGTAAAAAGATAACTCATTTCGATAAGCTTGTTTGTGATGGTTTAGGTGGTTTTGCAAGGAATGGTTTGCATCGACGAGCATTCTAATTGTAAAGCTCTCGGAAGGGTCTCCCTCAGGTCATCTGGAAGAACCGTTGCTCTTGGTCTGGTGACTAGAATTATAGTGAAGAAGGAATAAAGAAACTTCCAGTACCAGAATGAGAGCTTGTAAATCCTTTCTCTTTGGGGCTGGTCAATCTTTACATGTACATTACGGTTATTCTAATAGGATTCCTTTTCTTGTTCTTTAATCGAACTCTAATTTTATTTAGTTTCTTTCTTAATGTGTTTATGTATAATTTACTCGGAAAAGTGTAAACGCATTGATTGTGAAAGGGACAACTTTGATTCTTTCTTCTAATTAGGTGCACAAGTATCGTATGCGTTTTCGACAAGTTTTAATATTTGAGAACGTGTATAGCGAATGTCTAACTTTGTTTAGACAGAGGTTAGTAGGTGATTCTATTCCGTTCCACACACTCTGCACAAGCTTTTTGCGTGCTTTACATATTATAAATTAATTTTTCCAAAGACAGAAGTGTTATTTTCAGTTCAGAGTATAAAAGAGATTAAAAGAATGGATATTGCTTGTCCTTCTAGTCTCTTGAATCCCATAGGAAGGAAGCCCATTATTAGTAATTTAAGTGGACTGCTGACTTATATCGATTCCAATTTTGGTTAATATAATTTGGGGCACTTTTTTTCATATAGTAATTTACCAGTTTCGTATTTCGCCAGTTAATAACCCAGTTGGTTGGGCAGTTTTGGGACCAAGAGAGTTGAATACATTTGGTAAATGAGATGCATTCTTCAGACCAAATGGAAAGTTTTGTTTGTTCGAATTTCTTTATATATTGTCGTTGGTTAATTTTGTCTTTTGCTAACGACAACTTTAAAGAAAAAATTAATAAACCAACTAAAAGCACAAAATAAAGGGAACCTTATATCAACGGTAAAGTTATCTTCATGTGATTTATATCTCGTGGGTTCGAGTCGTGAAAACAATCACTAATGTTTGCATTAGAGTAGATTGCCTACATCACATGCGACCCTTCTTCAGACCCTGCATGGATTCGAACCTTAGAAATAACCATGAATGCATTTACTTTCTCCGGACTGATGAGTGCTCTCACCTCTGCAAAATTTAAGGTCAAATGGTTTAAAATGATTCAATTAACAGTAAACAAACCTCAAAAACTGCTAAAGTATATTCCCTAATTAAAATAAAAGTAATCAACAATAAAATCTCATCCGTTAAAAAGCTTTTTTGTTCCTCATCCACACATATTTCTGCACTTGTCTTTTTTCATGACATAATACTTTTCTTATTTTGTGCGTATTATCCGCGGGCCTGCCACAAACGACAAATAAGCCCTCCTTTTTAACCTTTAAACGCCATTATTTCAAACAAAGTAAATCCAACGTGGCTATATCTTTCGCCACGTGGGTCCGGGTCAACTCTAATGAAAAGTACTCCACCAGTTCTCATCCACAACTAGGAATCCTTCCTTTCGCCGTCGAACCAAATCTCCATCTAATTCCATTACTCCTAATATTATTTATCATAAATAATAGTATATGTAATCTCCATCTAATTCTATTCTTATTTATGTGTACAAATATTTATAGTAAGTAATTAACTACGTATATAGATTAGCAAAAATTAACTACGTATATATATGCACATATAGTCAAGCACGTAGAGATTTCTGGAAAAGGATGCAAATTTCTTCCGTAGTAGAAAACAACTTGCAACAGAATCTCTGAATTCACACAGAAAGAGAAGAGAGAAAATTTAGTGTGTGTGTGTGTGTGTGTTTTGTTGCTTTTTTTTTTCCTTCCTGCGGAGGACGATAAGGATAACAAGAGAAAGCAGAAAGAGTCATTTTTTTGCACATTTAGACGTAGAGAGACAGAGAATTGTCGAGGATTTTGAAGGAATTAGGGTTAGGAACTGTGGAGAATGGCGGCTCAGGGAAGAGAAGGAGGTGGAGGAGTAGCGGTTTTATGTGGTGGTGCAGTCAATGCCGTGGATTCTTCTACCTCGTCCTCCAACGGAGTTTTGGACAAGGAGAGTAGCAAGCAGGATTCTCCTATTCTGTTTTTTCTCTTCTTTCACAAGGCAATTCGGCTGGAGCTTGACGCACTTCACCGTTCGGCGTTAGCGTATGCTACTGGACAATTGGCCGACATACAGCCGTTGCTCAAGCGTTACCGTTTTCTTAGATCAGTTTACAAGCACCATTCCCATGCTGAGGATGAGGTCCGACTTTAACATCTCTATTTTTTTGTCAGTTCCAATAGCATTTAATTTTTTTCGCTGCTCAAGCGTAGTTGTAGCCTGTGACATTGTCTTTTCTGTATACGGAATTGCAAATTAAGTCATTATATTAAGCTATTTGCTAGTTGCTATAAGCTCTTTTCATTTTCCGATGGTGTGCTTCTTGTTGCTGTTGAATCTTTAGAGAGCTTCATGTTATTTGTTGCCCTGCTCTATGCGTCTCCCTATGACTAGTGATTTGGTTACGTGTTTGTCTATTAATGTCTATTCTGTTTTGTATTTGGCAAACACTATCATCTTAATGTAATCAATACTTCTCACTCCATTTCCCGAATGAACTGTTTAGATATGAGATGATGTTAATTCTTGGCACTTCTTATGACGGTCTTAGCTGCATTTTCATGAAATTTCTTTTTTGAGCAATCTGATTATAGCTAATACTAAGTATGTTGTACCTTGTTTCATGAGGAAAAGAATCTTCAACAAGCCCAACAGACTGTTTTTACATTTAAGCAATCCCTTTATCAGGCCAATATGGCAATTAGAATATAAAATCCATACTTCTTCTACTGAAAATTAAGGGTTGACATCTTGTTGAGATAGATTGACCTGGTTTATATGTTGCATGCCATGATGGTTCTAATGGTTAAAATAGTGACCTTGGTGCTAGTTATTGCCAATTTTGTGGGACGTCTTGTACTTCCATTTGGTAGTCTATTTGATTCTTTTTTTAAAAAAAGATTAAGCAATATTGGCTTGGTATATTTGAGGTTAATGTCAAAGTCCTGTTTAGATATGTAGATTCCATCTATATGACACTCACCCCATACTGTTTAATTTCCAAACTATTTGTCTGGTCATTTGTAGTCTTTGTTTAATATGGCTTGTACATTCTAAAAGAAGTAGGGGAAGTTATGGAAAATTGGAGGGAAGAGAGAATAGAGACTAGGAAGGACGCGATTTTGGAAGACAACACTCTTTGTGCATTTTGGATCATTTGGCAAGAAAGAAAATGAAGACTTTTGAACGAGTAGGAAGACCAACATAAAAATTGAACGAGGTCTTTTGTTTCAACTGTACTTCTGGAGTAAATGTTCCATTTTCTATAGACAGTTGGGTGATTTTCTGGATACTTAATGGCATACTTCTTTGTAAAGTTGACATCATCTTGGTGTAACTTGTGAAGAAATCATTCTAGATTATAAAAAAAGACTACCGTGGATGATTGAATTTCTTTTGTCATGCCTGATAAGCTGTTGAAACTTTAGTTTTCATAATATTGCAGTTGGCATGTTTCTTAGTTTCATAGTTTGTTCTACTTTTATAAATGTCTCCTCGTGTGTGCCTTTGCTACAAATGATAGCATGATTATAACAATTGCAGGTTATCTTTCCAGCTCTCGATATACGTGTGAAGAATGTAGCACAGACATACTCCTTAGAGCATAAAGGTGAAAGTGATCTTTTCGACCACCTTTTTGAGCTCTTAAATTCTGAGAACCATAACTATGAAAGTTTTCCACGAGAGCTGGCATCTTGTACTGGGGCATTGCAAACTTCTGTTTGTCAGCACATGTCGAAAGAGGAAGAACAGGTATTCTCCTAGGAAACATTGCTTAAGTTTCATGTTTAAGGATTCCACATCTTTCATGGACCTTCTCTGTTGTCAGTTGTTACACCTGCTATTTGTTCCAAAATCAGAAACTATATTTTTTTTTCTATGGGCAATCGTAGTTATCAGAATTCTACCATAAAGAAGGCAAATCCCAACTTGTGTAGCCTTCGGAGGTGTGATGGCTTGTCTTGTGCTGGTGTTTTGGATACCTGACCGGTTTCAGCAGTAGTTTAATAGGGTTGGTCAGTCTTAAAAGTAAGTTGAGGTGCAGCTGAGATATAGATCAGTCATTAAGACCCTTAAATTGAGTTGTGCCCTTAAATTGAGAACTTCAAGTCTGAACTTGGATGAACATCTCTCTATGTGCTTCCTTTTACACTTAGAGTTACTAAACTTCGTACGAGATCTGTATTGTTCTCCACTGATATGCCTTAAATTGCTTCGTTGCACTTAATTAAGTCAAGTTTGCAGATAGTGAACTTTGTTGCTTCTCAGAACAGGTAGATATGTATGTTTTGTGTGGGACTGTTACTCTTTTGACATGTCACTGGTCTGAGAGGATTGATGACATTGTTGACTGGTTAGCCTAGTTTCATCTTGTTTTTTCATTGCTTGGTTGCTTACAGAAGGGTTGGGTTTCCCCTAGAGTACACAAGCCTAGCTTGTGTAACATGACTGGTCAGTCGTTGGGTTATTAGGTCCTTTTGGATTTCAAAGTAGCATAGTTCTTGTGTCCTATGTGATGTCAGTTTGGTCTCATTAAATCAGAAGCAACCTTGAAAATCCATATAGTTTACATGTTTGTTGACTCAAAACTAATGTTCCTTACAGGTATTTCCTTTGCTCATTGAGAAGTTCTCAAATGATGAGCAGGCATCACTTGTTTGGCAGTTCCTTTGTAGCATTCCTGTCAATATGATGAAAAAGTTCCTACCTTGGCTTTCATCTTCTATATCTCCTGATGAGCTCAAGAATATGCAGAAGTGCTTGTCTATGATTATTCCAAAAGAGAAGCTTCTCCAGCAGGTTTTTTTTTCTTTTTTATTTTTGCGCGCGTTTGTGTGTGTTAATGTGTAGATGCTAACCACATTTTTGCTCTCTGTGTGTGCGTGCGCGCGCGCGTTTGTCTTTCTCTAATTGTCCCTCTAAAAGTGTTGTTTGCTATGCTTCTTTCTTTTGAAGGTAATTTTCACCTGGATGGAAGGTGGAAAGTGTGTCACTGCAGTTAGTGGGCATGATATCGATGCTGAGCTGGAATGTTCTATGGATTTTAACTCCGTCACAGTCTCTTGTGCGTCAGGAAAGGTAATGTGTGCATGCGAATCTTCCAGCACTGGGAAAAGGAAATTCGGGCTAAAAGGTGATACTTGTGATACTGATCGTGGAAACCCAATAGATGAAGTATTGCATTGGCATAATGCTATTAAGAGAGAGCTAGATGAGATAGCAGCAGAGGCTAGAAGAATTGAGTTAGCTGGAGAATTTTCTAATTTGGCACCTTTCTATGCGAAACTTCAGTTTATTGCTGAAGTCTGCATATTTCACAGGTATTGGTCTATGAAAAGTTTGTTTCATTAGTTAAAATATAGAAATTCGACAAAGATTATGAAATTAAAAAGGCAATTTTAAAATTTCACTGAAGATTCTATGTATTCCATGCTGTCGTTTTTATTTTAATCTCTTTTTAATGAAAAGGCATAGATATGTAATAGATGAGTTTTCTGGTCCTTTCATGATGATCTCTATTTCGTCAAATCATATATGCTGCAAACTGACTTCTCTCTTTTTCTATACTTTTTGTCTTATACCAGATCACCTATTTGTTGCTTCTTGAAGCAACTATATCATTGACACTCTCCTTGAATGGATTTAGTCATGAAATTCTGATATGGTTCATTATTTTTTATGACTGAAAAGTAGAGCTTTTGGGAAAGAAAAGAAATTGTTTGTTGCCTATGAAGACATAAATTTTACTTGTATAATGGGTCAAACTGATGGTTGATGTGTCTCTGCAATAGTCTTAAAGAGTTTAGATGCTGATCACAAACTGCCCTTTGGATGTCTTCTGTATGCTATATTACTGAGGTAGTGGGACAAGAAAATTGCTGATTTCTGAAAGTTTCTTAACAGATTGTTAAATATTAGAGATCTTTAGTTATTTATCCCAAAAAAAAAGTGAAAGCACAATTCATTAGTTGCAAAACAAGAATAAAAAAAATAAGGTGGTTGCCAGATACTGGTAAAGTAATTCTTTTTGACCTTTTTCTTTTGAATAAGTTAATGGAGCTAATCTTGCTCCTCTCTGACATTATGGAGCCTGTCCGACAGCTGCATAGCATTCTACTTGAGTTATATATCCCGCACTATTAATCGTGCTTAATGTTAGAAACTGTAATGTGGGCAATTACTGTTGCTGACATAAGAATTCACATCCACAACATCAAAAGCGGGCTTTATGTTCCTGTTTCAAACTGAAACTTTAACCTTTAGATTTACCTTATGGCAGTGTTGCCGAGGACAAGGTCATATTTCCTGCTGTAGATGGAGGACTCTCCTTTTTCCAAGAGCATGCTGAAGAAGAAAGTCAATTTAATGAGCTTCGTTGTCTGATTGAGAGCATTCAAAGCACAGAAATCAGTTCCATTTCAGCTGCTGAGTTTTTCTCCAAATTATGTTCGCAAGCCGACTTAATTATTGAGACAATCAAACGGCACTTTTACAATGAAGAAGTTCAGGTGGGATTCATTATAAATTTATTGTTCTTGCTGAAATTATTAAAATTATTATGTGTCTCATTACTGATAAAAAGAGTTATTATGTGTCTCATTGTACGTTACTATGGCCAAAGGTGAATAAACTTGCGAGGTGCAAGTCCCAAAAGTATGAACTGTCTCTGTTGGTTCAATAAGCTCCAGAATTTGATCTGCTTACTGTTTGATGGATTTCTCTTGGACTCGCACCTACTTTCTAGTATAATTTTGTTAAGAGCTATTGCATGACTTCTACCCATGTCTGCAAAAATGTCCTTCAAAGCTAAAGCATATTTGTCTTGTCCTCCATCTCCAGGTTCTTCCGCTTGCTCGAAAGCATTTTACCCCGGACAGACAGAGGAAACTGTTGTACCAAAGCTTGTGTTTAATGCCATTGAAGTTGATAGAGCGAGTCTTACCCTGGCTAGTTGGATCACTGTCTGAAGATGAAGCCAGAAATTTCTTAAAAAATTTGCAGCTGGCAGGTATTCAGCCGAATAGTTTTGTTGCTAGAGCAGTTGATATGCCAGCAGTTCTGTGTTTTTACTGAATTATGGAATTGAATTCTGCCCTTGCAGCTTCAGCACATGATTCTGCTTTGGTAACCCTATTTGTTGGTTGGGCATGTAAAGGACGTACCGATGGTGTATGTTTGTCTTCTAGTGTCACTGGTTGCTGCCCTGTTAAAAGATTTACTGACATTGAAGAATCTTATATTCGAGCACCTTGTCTATGTTTACTCTCAGTCAATACTGATGATTCTAAGAGGCCATCCAAAAGAAACCATGCCGTAATTTGCACAAAAGAAAATACATCGGACTCATCTAAGGGTGTAAATGCTTGTAATATATCTTGCAATGATCAGTCATGCTGTGTCCCAGGATTGGGAGTCAGTGATAATAATCTGGGACGAACTACTATATCCACTCCAAAATCTCTTCGTTCACTGACCTTCAGCTCGACCGCTCCTTCTCTTGATTCAAGCCTCTTTATATGGGAGACAGATTGTACCTCTTCTCAACCCAACCATAAAGTGCATCCTATTGACACAATATTCAAATTTCATAAGGCGATACGAAAAGATTTGGAGTATCTTGATGTTGAATCTAGTAAGCTTAGTGACTGTCATGAAGCTTTTCTTCGGCAGTTCATTGGAAGATTCCGGTTGCTTTGGGGTTTGTACAGAGCCCACAGCAATGCTGAGGATGAAATCGTTTTCCCTGCACTTGAATCTAAAGAAGCACTCCACAATGTGTCTCACTCCTATACCTTAGACCATAAGCAGGAGGAAAAATTGTTTGAAGACATTTCATCTGCCCTCAATGATCTTTCGAAGCTTCATGAAGGGCTGAAGGATGACTCTATGGGCTTAAGTGATAGGGATCACATAAGGAAATACAATGAGCTTGCCACAAAGGTTCAAGGAATGTGTAAATCAATCAGAGTAAGCCTGGATCAACATATATTTAGAGAAGAACTTGAGTTGTGGCCACTGTTTGGCAAACATTTCTCTGTCGAGGAGCAAGACATCATTGTTGGTCGTATAATTGGAAGCACAGGAGCTGAAGTACTTCAATCAATGTTGCCCTGGGTAACTTCTGCTCTTACTCAGGATGAGCAGAATAAGATGATGGACACATTAAAGCAGGCTACTAAAAACACCATGTTCAGCGAATGGCTCAACGAGTGTTGGAGACGAACTCCTGAATTATCTGCACAGCCTGAAGCCTTGCAAACTAGCAATACAAACAGAGGTTAATGTTATGCCCTCACTTATTTCTGTGTATCTTGCTCTTGGAACTGCAGTTTAGAGCTTAATTTATGGCTTGACCGTTAATGCATTCAATGGAGGTAACATTTGTTCCTTAAAAAATACTAGGTTCAGTTGTTGATTCTCATGAAGGCTTGGACCAGAGTGACCATATGTTCAAACCCGGCTGGAAAGACATTTTCCGTATGAATCAAACAGAACTTGAGTCGGAGATTAGAAAAGTTAACAGGGATTCAACTCTTGATCCAAGAAGGAAATCTTATTTAATTCAAAATCTGATGACTAGGTTTGTCTTAGTGCTTCTTTTTGCTCTTTTTATCTGTTGCAAAATCTGTACATAAATAAACAGTAAACCGCATCTTGATGACTTTTCTATGTACTCAGCCGTTGGATAGCCTCCCAGCAGAAATCACAAGCATCAACAGAAGAAGTTTCTTGTAGTGAAGATGTTGGGTGTTCACCGTCCTTTCGAGATCCAGAGAAGCAGATTTTTGGATGTGAGCACTACAAAAGAAACTGCAAACTTCGTGCAGCTTGCTGTGGAAAATTGTTTACATGCAGATTCTGCCATGATGAAGTGAGCGACCATTCAATGGACAGGTAAACCTTAGCTAGAAATACCTTAGGTTGCAGTTGGGTTCTTTACATCTCATGTCTACCTTTTTTTCAGGAAAGCAACAGTAGAGATGATGTGCATGCGTTGTTTGAAAGTTCAAGCAATTGGACCTAGCTGCACGACACCCTCATGCAATGGATTTTCCATGTCAAAGTACTTTTGCAGTATATGCAAATTCTTTGACGATGAGAGGTAGACGAGTCAACTTAGCTTCTTGTTAGAGTTTGACATAAATGTGTTGTTTACATCCTACTTTGCGTGTTTATCCATTTGAGTGCATCATTTAAGTGTACTTGAATTACTGGATGAAGAATGACATGGTCTTTTTTATGTCAGCTAATGACCTTAGATCCATAGTAGTTTTTGACAATATCACCTGATGATACGTTTTTTCTCTTACATATGTCATTAAGAAACATATGATCCCTGCACAATTAATGCATTTTTTGGTTGGTAGTACTATATAATATCTGCAGTAAGTTATGCGGGAGTTATTATTTTATGCGTGATAGAAAGAGGAATAAGGATACATGTATTAGCAATAAAAATATGAGCTATTTAAAGACCCAAATGCTCTTAAAGTAAGTAATTCCATCCTAACATTCTATGTATTATTAGTTACCCAATACCTACATTATTATTCACCGCATAAAAATACCTTCAATATTATTCTATGCATATACAATCATGACATTATAATTCCAACAGTAATTAGTATGTGAACCAAACTACCGTAACAACATCTTTTCCACTCTCTCGAGCGAAAAATGAGATTGAATTTTTCATTTCTCTGTGAAACTTGTGTGAGAATAGGCAGTTTTCCTCTACTGAATGCCTATTTTCTGTATCAGGCCGGTATATCACTGCCCTTCTTGCAACTTGTGTCGTGTTGGAAATGGTCTCGGAATTGATTTTTATCATTGCATGAAATGCAATTGTTGTCTGGGAATAAGTTTGAAAGAGCACAAGTGTTTGGAGAAGGCTTTAGAAATAAATTGTCCCATCTGCTGTGAGTTTTTGTTTACTTCAAGTGCTACAGTTAGACCTCTGCGTTGTGGGCATTACATGCACTCAGCTTGCTTTCAGGTGAAAAATCTATCTTGTACTTTGTGCTCTGACATATATATCCTTTGACTTCTAAAGAATTTTGAGGAACTGATTTATTTGATTTAAGCTCACTAAAATTTTAACCATACTCTCTCTACCAGGCATATGCTTGCAGTAACTACGTTTGTCCGATATGCAGCAAATCCATGGGTAATATGGCGGTAAGAATTTCCTAGTGATCTCCTTTTATATTAATTCTTTTAGGCTGCACTCTGCGCTTAAAATTTTGTCTGCTGCTGCCTTCAAGCACAAAAGATGGTGAAGCTGCTATGCCAAAAGCGAGAGAAACCCCATCCCTCTCTTTCCTTTTTTTGCCCCCATGTTCCCCCATAAGCAATACTTTCATATAAATTTGTGACGTTTTTTGTTCTTTGTCGAGTGACATGTAGTCCTAGTTTTTATGATCACTTTTTGACATTTAATTACACAGCAGTTATGAAGAGTTTCCACCTTTTTAAAATTCAATTATTATTTTTTTGATTTGTGGGAGGGGCCTCTCTCATTGTATCTATTTCTCCTTTTCCTTGTTCTTGACTTTCCTGGGAGGGTAGTTCAGGTGCCTCCTTTG
>AWOL01S0022697.1:277123-291125 GCA_000715115.1 Nicotiana otophora
GAGAACACATGATGAATTGTCTCTTCCTTGATTTCCGCCAAGATTCTCTCTCTTAGTGCGGTTGTAACGGCTCTTGTCTGCGAGCTCGATACTGGCTCGAACTCGTTATCGGGTCGATCCCTCGGCTTTGGCTTGAGTTCGACCTTCGAGGTGGGTGTAGCACATTTCCTACCACCCTCACGTTGCCTTGCGGGTCGATTTGGTCATGGGCTCGATAATGGTATCGAGCCGACTCCTCGATCAGTCTTTGGAACTCGAGGCTCGTTTGTACTATCTTCGGAACTCATTCCAAAATCCCACTCCGGTCGCTTACCATTCGAACTCGATCGAACGTAGGAAGGCCGAAATCTATTTCGACCGTATACAGATAGTCCCCTCGTTTCTCAGGAAGGATGTGGTGAGAATCGGTATGATTTTCGACGGTTCGATTGGGTTATAAGCTGACGTTTTCACAGGGCAAGATCATAACGTACGTGATAGTTGTCACATCGATTTAGTCTTTCAAGGTATTTAATGTATGTCAGACGGTGGTCGGTCATCGTTGATACAGAACCGCCACGATGTAATCCTATAAATAACCCCTTCATTTATCATTTACCACTTTTACATCTTCACTCTTCCAAATTTTCTTACTTTTTCTCTCTCTATTTCGCCGCTTGTAGAGCCATCTACATCAGCGTTTGGCATCATCAACCTTTCATCTTCATTTGCCTTCATTTCTCTTATATCAATGGCTAAAACTTCGAAAACTGTACCTCAGAAGGAGAAAGCTTCCTCATCACGGCCGTCCGGCGACAAGGCGCCGGTGGAGCCGCCTCCCCACGAGTATGTTCCCGGCCCGTGCACTCTGAAAATCGATTTTAAAGTCGAAAATCCTTCATCGGTTCCGGGCCGATGTGAGTATGTGTCGATGTACATGTGCTCGATAACAGAGGGCCATCTCGAGGCTGTGAGGAAAGACTGCAACTGGGGTCCCGAGGTTATGTTGCAAATCCCCTCTTCCGAAGAGAGCATTACCACTCATGTGGAGGGGGGATTTTAAGTGTTTATACTTACCCCTTCACGTTGGGTCCCATCGACCCAGTGATCATCGATTTTTGCAAAAGATATCAGGTCACCATCGGTCAAATTCCTTCTCTATGGTGCATAGTAATCTTACTTCGCTTCTTCTCTAACAAGGTCGGGGGGCTGGATTTTACCCTAAATCACCTTATACGATTATATCGGCCTCAAATCTTTCGAGGTCTAATCAGGCTCCATCGTCGGGCATCGAAAGCTTTAATGTCGAGCATCGACGAAGACAAGGATCGGAGTTGGATGGGCCGCTATATTCGGGTGAGGACCCGTGACCTTATCCCGGAAGAGAAGCTGTCGTTCCCCGAGGAGTGGAATTTCGACCGTAAATGATTTTCATAAGGCATTGTTTTTGTATTTTTCTTTGATTTTACCTGATATCTTCCTTCAATGTACAACCGCCCCTTGGATGCCACAAGTGGTGCCCGACCTCGAGGATTAGGTTCGGAAGTTAGCCTCGACTTCCTCTTATGCCGAACGCGCTTGGCGTGATTTGGCAAAAGGCAGGTGGGAGGCCAAGAATCACGGTAAGGGTCTCTTCTTATGTTTTTCGAAATGCTTTATATGCTCCATTCGTTACTAACTTCCTTTCATGCAGGCGTAACCAAGGATGCCGTTTTGAGGCCTCCGAGTGGTGAGGAAAGAACCAAGTCCCCGATCCCGAAACCGGGGAAAGACAAAAAGCGAAAGGCTGTCTCTCGGTTTGAGGACCCCAAGCCCAAAACTCGAAGAGTGAAAAGGAAAGAAATCACTCTTTCGATGGAATCGGTCCAACGACTGAGAAAAGAAGAAGAAGAAGAAGAAGACGAAGAAGAAGAAGAAGAAGAAGAAGAAGAAGAAGATGGTTCGGCTTTGGTGGTTCGATTTGCGAAAGCTATTGAGATTGCCAGACCTTCTGAGCTGATGATAGCCATACCGGTCGGGGAAGGTTCCAATACCCCGAGTCTCGATCAGAGTGCCCCGAGCGATTCACTCGGTACCATAATTGTGGGTCGTTTGCCTTCTCTCCCGAACTTCTCTGAGGAGGCGTTAAAAGAAGCTCGAGAATTGAAGACCCCCGATATGGGAGGAGGCTCTAGTGTAGGGGATCCTTTTCGGGATTGCTTTGCTGGAGTCGATGATGCCTCTGATATCGGTGACGCTTTTTTTTTCCTAGAAGAGGCTTAACATTTCATTTCTTGGGTAATGAACTTACTGAGCTTGGTTTCTTCGTTCTTTTCTAAACATGACTCGTGTTGTTTCCCTTCTGTGTAGGCCATTAGCAAGTTTCGAGCTGACCTCAGTTAGTGTGAGGTCGAGCTTCAGAAAGTCTCGGGGGAGAGAGACACTCTGAGGCTTCTCTGCGGCCAAAAGAATGAGGTTATAAAGGACCTCCAAGCATATTTGGCTAAGGCTCGAGAAAAAGAGGCCAAATTAGATAAGCAGGTGAGCCTTGTTCTGTTAGAGTATGAGTTTGACCCAACTGTGGAAGCTAACCCTGCGTTATCTCAGCTGCAGCAAAAGGTCGAAAAGATCGGATTGCTTCGGGAAGAAGTTGATCAAATCAAAGCCGAATGCGATCGGTGGAAGGAGACTATCGACCACCTGGCTGCAGAAAAGGAAACCATCTTGGCCAAATTATTATCGGCCGATGTTGAGCTTCGAAACGTTAAGCAAAAAGGCTCGGCTCAGGCTAATAGGATCAGGGAGCTTGAAGCAAGGCTTGTTGAGGCCAAGGCGGAGGTCGAATCATCGAAAGTCATGGCGGGCAAGTCTATTGTTTTTTATCGTGCCGATGCCGAGGCTACTCAAATAGAGGTAAGAGAGGCAGCGGATGCTGCCGACACTCGAGCACATCGGGTTGCCGAACTTTCTAAGTGTCGATCTCGGAGGGAGACCCTTGAGGAGATACACGCTTGAGGTTTCGTTCTTGCTGAAGAGATAAAAAAGGCCAAAGAACTCGAAGCTGATGCTGAAGACTTAGTTTTCGATGGTGATGACGATGGTAAAGATGACGATGATAGCAAGGGCGGGTGCGATGACGAAGGGGAGCCTGGTGGAGAAGAGACCGCTGATGATAACCCAAAAGCTTAGCCCTTGGCTTCTATGTCGCTTTTATTCATGTAAATAATCTTTGTATATTTATACAAATATCTTTTTCTTTTACTGACTTGTTTCGGCTTTCTTGCCTTGTGAAGCTTTTCGTTCATGCCTTGCGAATGTTTTTATAGGCGATTCCATCGAATTCAGTCTTCGTAGATTTTGTGGCCGAGTGAGTGATTGTTTCGAACTCGAACTCAAAATATCTTAGTCCGTAGGCCATTTATGATCGAGTGAGTGATTGCTCAAACTCGAAGCAAGATAGCCCTTAAGCTTTAATAATTGAGTGAGTGATTGTTTCGAACTCGAAGGCCATTTATGATCGAGTGAGTGATTGTTCGAACTCGAAGTAAGATAGCCCTTAGGCTTTAATAATTGAGTGAGTGGTTGTTTCGAACTCGAACTCAAAATATCTTAGCCCGTAGGCAATTTATGACCGAGTGAGTGATTGCTTGAACTCGAAGTAAGATAGCCCTTAGGCTTTAATAATTGAGTGAGTGATTGTTTCAAACTCGAACTCAAAATATCTTAGCTCGTAGGCAATTTATGATCGAGTGAGTGATTGCTCGAACTCGAAGTAAGATAGCCTTTAGGCTTTAATAATTGAGTGAGTGATTGTTTCAAACTCGAACTCAAAATATCTTAGCTCGTAGGCAATTTATGATCGAGTGAGTGATTGCTCGAACTCGAAGTAAGATAGCCCTTAGGATTTAATAATTGAGTGAGTGATTGTTTCAAACTCGAACTCAAAATATCTTAGCTCGTAGGCAATTTATGATCGAGTGAGTGATTGCTCGAACTCGAAGTAAGATAGCCCTTAGGCTTTAATAATTGAGTGAGTGATTGTTTCGAACTCGAACTCAAAATATCTTAGCCCATAGGCCATTTATGATCGATTGAGTGATTGCTCGAACTCGAAGTAAGATAGCCCTTAGGCTTTAATAATTGAGTGATTGATTGTTTCGAACTCAAACTCAAAATATCTTAGCATGTGGGCAATTTATGATCGAGTGAGTGATTGCTCGGACTCGAAGTAAGATAGCTCTTAGGCTTTAATAATTGAGTGAGTGATTGTTTCGAACTTGAGCTCAAAATATCTTAGCCCATAAGCCATTTATGATCGAGTGAGTGATTGCTCGAACTCGAAGTAAGATAGCTCTTAGGCTTTAATAATTGAGTGAGTGATTGTTTCGAACTCGAACTAAAAATATCTTAGCCCGTAGGCCATTTATGATCGAGTGAGTGATTGCTCGAACTCGAAGTAAAATAGCTCTTAGGCTTTACTAATTGAGTGAGTGATTGTTTCGAACTCGAACTCAAAATATCTTAGCCCGTAGGCCTCTTAGCCTGTTTGAATCATGAAGCAGGAAAATCTTTTTCAAAGTGTGATGTCTGGAATTTAGAAGTTCTCCTTTATGTTGTTATACATGTGTTTGTACCTTGTGCCCGAGTTCGATCAAAACTAGGTGGGCATGGTTCGTTTTGACCATTTGGCCCTTACACTTTTCTCTATCGAAACCCTGTTTCGACATGAATTAGATATGAAACAAATTTTCTTGTGCCGAAACTTGATTTACTCGATTGGTAGCCCCCCAGTATTCGAGGTTGATTATGAAGGAGCCTCGAATACTACTGATTTTTCCTCGGGTAGCACATAATTGTTGCCTCGTTAAAAACCTTGCCGGAAAAAATCCATTTGGGATAAAAGCCGAACTAAGGGAAAAGAGTGCTACGCGTGCTTTGAAACTGGAGGTCTTAATGTTTTTCGTCGAATTCCTGCAATGAGTTAGCGTCCAATGAATGTATATAGATGCTAGAGGGGAGAAAACTCATACCTTAACAGTAATATCGTTTGAGAAGCGATATGTTCCAATTGTTTGGTAATGATTTTCCATCCATTGCCCCAAGTTTATAAGACCCTTTTCCTGATTATATCGAGGACTCGATAGGGTCCTTCCCAATTTGGGCCGAGCTTTCCTTCATTAGGATCTCAAGTGTTGATGGTGACCCTCCTTAGAACCAAGTCCCCGGTCTTGAAATGGCGGAGATTGGTTCTTCTGTTGTAGTACCTTTCGATTTGTTGTTTTTGTGCAGCCATTCGAACCAGTGTCGCTTCTCATTTTTCGTCTAATAATTCGAGGCTAATATTCATTGCCTCACAGTTCGATTCATCCGATGCATGCCAAAACCTTGCGCTTGGTTCCCCGACTTCTATCGGAATTAAAGCTTTGTTGCCATACACTAGGAAAAATGGAGTTGCTCCTATACTGGATTTAGATGTTGTACGATATGCCCAAAGGACTTCGGGCAAAATTTCTCTCCACTTTCCTTTAGCTTCGTTCAATGTTTTCTTCATGTTTTGGTTGATAATCTTGTTCGTTGATTCGGCCTGTCCGTTCCCACTAGAATGATATGGTGTTGATACTATCCTTTTTATTTTATGGTCTTCGAGCAATTTTGTTACTTTACCGCCGATAAATTGCTTACCATTGTCACATTTTATTTCTGCTGGTATACCAAATCTACACATGATGTGATCCCAGATGAAATCTATTATCTCTTTTTCTCTTACTTTTTCGAACGCCTGTGCTTCAACCCATTTAGAGAAATAGTCAGTCATAAACAAAATGAATTTAGCTTTACCTGGGGCCGATGGTAGAGGGCCGACGATATCCATTCCCCATTTCATAAATGGCCATGGAGAGATGACTGAATGAAGTTGCTCTCCGGGGTGATGGATCATTGGCCCAAACCTTTGACATTTATCGCATTTTCGAATGAACTCCCTAGTATCCTTTTCCATGCTATCCCAGTAGTATCCTGCTCTGATGATTTTGCGAATTAGTGGTTCGGCGCCAGAGTGGTTTCCACAAATGCCTTCATGGACCTACCGTAA
This sequence comes from Nicotiana otophora, assembly GCA_000715115.1. Classification (NCBI taxonomy): domain Eukaryota; kingdom Viridiplantae; phylum Streptophyta; class Magnoliopsida; order Solanales; family Solanaceae; genus Nicotiana; species Nicotiana otophora. The sequence continues at coordinate 283,173 of AWOL01S0022697.1, forward strand.
AACATAATCAGTGTCCCCTGGCCCTAAGCACACTGCCAGTGGTCCATCAAACGTCCTTCTATATTACGTTCCATCTTCAACCAACGTGAATCAAGCAGCTTTGGTTCGTAGAACTCTAGATTCTTTAGAGTCCGATGGGAGTTTTCCATTTTTTAAGTATTCAATGTACTTGTTCCTCCAATCCTAAGTTAAGCTTGTGGAATTTATTTTAGCGGTGCCTCCCTCGATTATAGATCTCGAGAGTTGAACGACAGTCCCCGAGTCAATCTTATCCTCTTCGACCGATGACCCCAGATTTGCGAGTGCGTCGGCCTCACTGTTTTGTTCTCGAGGTACATGTTGTAGGGTCCATTCTTTGAAACGGTGTAAAGTTATCTATAGTTTGTCCAAATACCTCTGCATCCTATCTTCTCGAATATCAAAAGTTTTGTTCACTTGGTTTACCACTAGCAAAGAGTCATATTTGGCTTCGATGACTTCTGCTCCCAAGCTTTTAGCTAGCTCGAGACCTGCAATCATGGCCTCGTACTCGGCCTCATTGCTAGTTAATCTAGTGGTTTTGATGGATTGCCTAATAATGCCACCTGTGGAAGGCTTTAGAACGATGCCAAGCCCGGAACCCTTCACATTTGAAGCACCATCTGTGTAGAGGGTCCAAACCCCCGTCGATGTACCCGATTTTAACAAGAGTTCCTTTTCAACTTCGGGTACAAGGGTTGGTGTAAAGTCGGCCACGAAGTCGGCTAGAATTTTGGACTTGATGGCCGTCCGAGGCTGATATTCAATATCGTACCCACCGAGCTCGACGACCCATTTAGCCAGTCGGCCCGATAGCTCGGGCTTGTGCAAAATGTTTCGAAGCGGGTAAGTGGTTAAAACGCATACAGGGTAACATTGAAAGTATGGTCTTAACTTTCTAGAGGCGCTTATCAATGCAAGCGCCAGTTTCTCTAAGTGTGGGTACCTAATCTCTACCTCTCCTAAGGTCCGACTTACATAATAAACAGGAAACTGCGTACCTTGCTCTTCTCGAACTAGGACACCACTCACAGCGATTTCCGATACTGTCAAGTATAGGTAAAGCTTCTCATATGCCTTCGGAGTGTGAAGTAATGGTGGGCTCGATAGGTACCGCTTCAATTGTTCTAGTGCTTGTTGGCATTCCGGGGTCCAGGAAAAATCGTTCTTCTTTCTGAGTAGAGAGAAGAATCAGTAGCTTCCATCTGACGACCTTGAAATGAATCGGCCTAGGGCAGCTATCCGTCCGGTTAGCCTTTGCAATAGTTTTTTACACCATGCACGACGGTGATGTCTTCGATGGCTTTGATTTTGTCGGGGTTGATCTCGATCCCCCTATACGACACCATGAAGCTGAGGAACTTGCCCGATCCGATCCCGAAAGCACATTTTTCTGGGTTGAGCTTCATGTTGTATTTCCTTAGAATTTTGAATGTTTCCTGCAAATGAGCTAAATGGTCCTCTGCGCGCAGGGACTTAACAAGCATGTCATTGATGTAAACTTCCATTGATTTTGTTACACACTGTATGTCCGAAGGTGACGTATAATAAATATGAGACTTGTTAATCATGATTTAAATGAGTTTAAAGTCATAATATGACTATATTTGATGGTTGGACAAAACACATAAAGTTTGGGGAAAATCGAATTAAATTTGCGGAAAAACCGACTAAGAATTTGCCCTATAATAGAGCTTTTTGAGAAATACATTTCGTATGCCATATGAGGTGTTTTGGGACATATTATATACCACATTTAAGGTCTTGGAATGTAGTTTCCAACTCTCTTAACTGTTCGTTCATACGATATCCGGATAAAAAGATATAAGCGTTGGAAAATAGGCGAATCAGAGGGTGCCAAGCTAGCACCTTTTGACTTTTCAACAGTTTTATAAATATGTTTTAAATCGTCTCTCTCTCTTCATTTTACATAGAATCTGACCACAGACACCATAAAAGAACAGTCCTTGAGCTCTCTAATAGCTTCAAATAATACTAACATCTCGGGTACGAAATTGAGAAGCGATAACATCAGAACGATCCCTACGACGTAAGTATCACTATATCACCTCTCTTTTTCTTTGTAGTTTGAGTTTTGGAATATATTTATTAGTTAATAAAAAAATTTAATTTCTGTATTTAAGCTTTAAAATATCAAGAAAAGTTGATAAATTTATTTCCTAATAGTTAGACCTCACGGGACGGTGATCGGAAGTCGTGAGTTCGAATTATTTGAATTATAGTGGACTGTTTTGTGGGCTGTTTTATGTTACTTTTAGTCTGTCTATTGTGCTGCTGATTTATTGAGTTTGGAAGGAGAAACGCCACATGTGGTAGGGTAGTAGGTTGGTCGCTCGTCGTTGTAGTTGCAGACTAATTAATAATTTGTTGATTGGGTGTATTATGGTATATTTGGGGGTTTTGTTGTATTGAAGGTCCCGGATTGTAATTAGGTTGGTTTTGAGTTGGTGATTGTATTATGTTTGTATCTCGCCTATAGTAGGCTTGAGGGAGCAGTAAAATCAGGGGAAATGCTGCCCGTTTTATTTTAGAATCGAGTTATCGTTTGAGATACGTAATATACTACCACCATCTAAATTGTACACGTATTTCTTTGCTATAGGGTTGGCGCTCTAGTTGTCATAAGCTTATTGTTGAGTTGCATTGACGACTTGAGATATGTTAAGGCTATCCCTTTTTTTCTTTCTGGCATGATCCAAATGATACAAATAAAACGAGCAAAATACGCAACGTTCATAAATGACCCTATTCATAAAAATACTAGAGGTGTCTATATTCTTGATTCCCCATGTGAATTATTATTATATCCTCTGTTCATGGGTCTCAGAAAAATACATATTTGATAAAGTTTGTCCGAAAGGCATATTGATTTTATGATATTCGAGAAATCTTATTAACGTATTTCTATTGCATTTCATGCATTTATACATGTCCATTGACCCATGACCATAAGGCATTATATACGCGTATATTATATGTATATGGGATATGGGAAAAGGTTAAGGCGTTATATACGCACCACCACCTGATCAGCTAGTATATGTTGATGATTTTGCCCACAGTGGCCCAGACAATATGATGGGATGCCCTTAGAGTCTTGATGATGTTATGTACACCTATACCTATGCATGATATGACATTTACACGCACGTATATGATATTATAAATGTTTCAGGATTCACAAAGTTATTTAGACTCACATGTGGAATTCTTTACCCCATGTTTCATCTATGTCTTTTATGTACTGATTTTCATGCTTTACATACTCAGTACATTATTCGTACTGACGTCCCTTTTTGCCTGGGGACGCTGCGTTTCATGCCCTCAGGTGCAGGTAGACAGGCTGACGGTCCCCCTTCTTAAGATCCTTGATCAACGAGAGTTGGTACGCTCTATTTGATCCGGAGCTGCTTTGAGTTTTGGTACGGTGTGTTTACATATATATATATATATATGGGTACGACGGGGCCCAGTCTCTTCCTTTATACAGTTGTACACTCTATTAGAGGTTTGTAGACAGTCATGTATAGTTATATAGTATGTGGCCTTGTCGGTTTGCCCTACAGTATATATATGTATGTATATATGTCTTTTGGGCATGTTTTCCCACGTAGGTTGTTCATATGAATTAATAATTTATTTCCAGACGTTATGCATGACCTACACTTATTTCATGTTTATATCTTAGATGAATACTTATGAGTGTTCGATTGGTAGAACTCGGGCACTCGTCACGGCCTATCGGTTTGGGTCGTGAAAAAAGTGGTATCAAAGCAGTTCTGTCATAGGGTTGTCTACAGACCGTGTCTAGTAGAGTCTTGTTTATGGGTGTGTTGTACACCACACTTATAGACAGGAGGCTACAAGATATTTAGGATGGTTACTCTTCTTTCTTATCTTAGATCGTGCGATATAAGAATTCATTTTTCGAATGACATGTTATATTTTCAGCGATGCCCAAGAAGGCTACAGCCGCCCAGAAGGTCAAGTCCGTGGATGATGAGACTACAAGTAGAGCGCCACGAGTTACCAGGTCTCGGGGAGAGTCGCATAGTGAGACTCCATCTCAGACTTCACATGCCCTGCCCTTTCCAAAGGAGATCTGAGGGGCACCAGCTCCAGCACTCGCTCCAGTACCCCCAGCTCCTCATCCAGATGTACCGGGTCAGGAGATGAGAGATGCTATTCAGTTATTGACTCGATTAGTGGCCGCACAAGCTCGATGTCAGGAGGTTAGTATTGGTCATGCAGATATGGCCATTAGCGCGAGGGTTCGTGATTTCATTAATTTGGACCCTCCAATATTCACTGGAGCAGATCCAACGAGGACCCTCAGGTATTTATCGATAGGATGCAGAGAACTTTGAGGGTAATGAAGACCAATGCGACTGAGTCAGTTGAGCTAGCTTCCTATAGACTTCGGGATGTAGCAATTAATTGGTACAAGTTTTGGGAGTTGTCCAGAGGCGAGGATGCCCTTCCAGCAGTATGGCAGGATTTTACAGAGGCTTTTCTTCATCATTATTTGCCACCAGAGCTTAGACGGGCCAGAGTGGATAGGTTCTTAACCCTTCGACAGGGTAATATGAGTGTTCGGGAGTACAACCTTCAGTTTGATTCTTTGGCGAGGTATGCTCCCACTATTATAGCAAAGATGGAGGATCGGGTTCACCGGTTCGTGATGGGGTTAGAGCCACACCTGCTCAATAACTGTATGTCGTTCTCACTTCATCCAGGCATTGATATTTCTCGTATTCAGGCATACGCTCAGGGTGTACAGGAGCGTAAGAAGAAGCAGAGGGACGATCGTGAGCATGATAGGGGCCAGAGTAAGAGAGCGAGATATTCAGGTCCTTCTGGTGAGTTTCGAGGTGGTCAGAGACAGCAGTACCCGAGGTATCCAGCTCAGCCATCAGCTAGTGAACCCCCTTAGTTTTCCGATAGGAGATTTGATCATTCCACATATTCAGGGCCCAGTCAGAGTTCCAGGGCCTCTCGTTCTCAGTATAGGGGTGAGTCAAGTCAGATGAGGCCACCCTTGCCACGATGTGCTCAGTGTGGTAAGCATCATGTCGGGCAGTGTCTCGTGGGGTTGGGTGTTTGTTATACTTGTGGTTATCCGGGCCACATTATGAGAGATTGTCTGAGGAGAGGTGGTGTAGGTATAGTTCAGTCAATGGGATCTATAGCTGGTTCGTCATCATCAGTACGCCCCCCTGGCAAGGATCACAGGCACCAGTCGGTTGTGGTAGAGGCAGAAGTGGACCATCTAGCTCGAGCGGTCCTCAAAACCGCATTTATGCATTAGCGGGTCGACAGGATCAGGAGTCGTCACCTGATGTTGTTACAGGTATATTATCAATCTCTTCATATGATGTATATGCATTGATTGATCCAGGTTCCACTTTATCGTATGTCACTCCGTTGGTTACTAGCAAGTTTGGGATAAAACCTGAGTTGATTAAACCTTTTGAGGTGTCTACACCTGTTGGGGATCCAGTGATAGCTAGACGGGTATATAGAGATTGTATAGTAGGAGTTCTTAGTCGTTCTACAGTAGCGGACCTGATTGAGCTAGATATGGTAGAATTGTATGTTATAATGGGTATGGATTGGTTGGCTTCTTGTTATGCTAACGTTGATTGTAGATCAAAGATGGTTCGGTTCAAGTTTCCAGGGGAGCCAGTTCTAGAGTATAAAGGTAATACTACATCGCCGAGAGGTAGGTTTATTTCCTATCTCAAAGTAAGGAAGATGATCAGAAAGGGCTATATTTATCACTTAGTTCGGGTACAGGATGTGAAAGCTGAGTCACTGACCCTTCAATCTATTCCGGTGGTTAATGAGTTTCCCGATGTTTTTCCCGATAAGCTTCCAGGCCTTCCGCTAGAGCGGGAGATTGAGTTTGCTATTGACACATTACCAGTACTCAGTCGATATCTATTCCTCCTTATAGAATGGCACCTGTAGAGCTGAGAGAGTTGAAAGAACAACTGAGGGATTTGCTTGAAAAAGGCTTTATCAGACCCAGTACATCACTGTGGGGAGCACCTATGTTATTTGTGAGAAAGAAAGATGGTTCCTTACGGATGTGTATTGATTACATACAATTGAATAAGGCGACAATCAAGAATAAGTACCCACTCCCGATGATTGATGATTTATTTAATCAGTTGTAGGGTGCCAGGTGTTTCTCAAAGATAGACTTGAGGACGGGGTACTATCAGGTAAGGGTTAGAGAGAAGGATATTTCGAAGACAACATTCAGGACCAGATACGGACACTTTGAGTTTCGCGCTATGTCATTCGGTTTGACTAATGCCCCAGCGGTATTCATGGACTTGAGGAACCGTGTGTTCAGACCCTTTCTAGATCTGTTCATGATTATATTTATAGATGATATTTTGGTTTATTCTCGTTCAGAGGTTGAGCATGCAGATCATTTGCGTACTGTGCTTAGAGGTCTACAGGAAAGGAAGTTGTATGTAAAATTCTCTAAATGTGAATTCTGGTTGAATTTTGTAGCCTTGCTTGGTCATATTATTTCGGGTGAGGGTATCCGGGTCGATACACAGAAGATTGAGGAAGTGAAGACTTGGCCTAAACCCACGACACCGACAGAGGTTCGTAGCTTCCTGGGTTTGGCAGGTTATTACAGGAGATTTTTAGAGAGATTTTCTTCCCTTTCAGCACCATTGACAAAGTTGACTCAGAAGGCAACCAAGTTTCAGTGGACTGATGCTTGTGAGCGGAGTTTCCAGGCATTGAAAGACAGATTGACTTCAGCACCGGTTATGACACTTCCAGAAGGGACCGATGGTTATGCTATCTATTGTGACGCTTTGGGCATTGGATTGGGTTGTGTATTGATGCAGCATGGTAAGGTTATCGCTTATGCTTCTAGACAACTAAGAAACCACGAGAATAATTACCCCACCCACGATTTAGAGTTATCCATGGTGATTCATGCACTAAAGATATGGAGGCACTATTTGTATGGCATTCATGTTGATATCTATATGGACCATAACAGCCTTCAGTATATATTCAAGCAAAAGGAATTGAATTTACGTCAGAGGCGATGGTTGGAGCTACTAAAAGACTATGATGTTGATACTTTATACCATCCAGGAAAGACGAATGTAGTAGCCGACGCCCTCAGTCGTAGATCTATGGGTAGCTTATCATATTTACAGCCAGAGAAGAGTGAGATAACTTATGAGATTCATCAACTAGCTAATCTTAGAGTTCGATTATTAGATTCAGGTGGTACCGGAGTTACTATTCAGGACACTGCAACATCCTCTCTAGCAACTGAAGTTAAGGAATGCCGATATGCAGATCATGTGCTAGCTCACTACATAGATACAACCCCTCAAAAGGAGAAGACACCATTGGATATTACAGGGGATGGAGTTCTCAGATATCGACGTCGATTATGTGTTCCTAATGTAGTAGGGTTGCGCCAACAGGTTATGGGAGAAGCTCACTATTCTCGTTATTCCATTCATCCAGGAGCGATGAAGATGTATCATGATATCAAGGGAATATACTGGTGGGACGGAATGAAAAAGGATATAGCAAAGTTTGATGCTCAGTGCCCAAATTGTCAGCAGGTTAAGATTGAGCATCAGAAACCCGGTGGATTATTGCAGGCTATAGAGATTCCGACTTGGAAATGGGAAGTGATTAACATGGATTTCATCGTAGTCTTACCTCGTACCCAGCGTAAGTTCAATTCTATATGGGTTATTATTGATAGACTTACAAAATCAGCCCATTTTATGGCTGTCAGGACTACGTATTCAGCAGAGGATTATGCAAGGATTTACATTAAGGAGATAATACGACTTCATGGTGTCCCTATATCTATTATCTCAGATAGAGGTGCCCAATTTACAGCTAATTTCTGGA
>AWOL01S0022697.1:291879-302952 GCA_000715115.1 Nicotiana otophora
ATCTTCCACTTATTGAGTTCGCATATAATAATAGTTATCATTCCAGTATTCAGATGGCTCCATACGAAGCTCTTTACGGACGAAAGTGTAGGTCACCTATCGGATGGTTCGAGGTTGGGAAAACTAAGTTAGTAGGACCAGAGTTGGTACAACATGTAGTTGAGAAGATTAAGCTTATACGGGAAAGGCTATTAGCAGCTCAGAGTCGTCAGAAGTCATATGCAGATAATCGACGACAAGACTTGGAGTTTCAGGTAAATGACTGGGTATTCCTAAAGATATCACCGATGAAAGGCATTATGAGATTTGGTAAGAAAGTAAAGCTTATCCCTCGGTATATTGGACCTTATAAGATCATACGCAGAGTAGGCCAAGTAGCATATGAGTTAGACTTGCCTTACAACTTGGAGTCAGTACATCCAGTTTTTCACGTGCCTATGCTCCGCAAGTGTATTGGAGATATTTCTAGAGTCGTTCCAGTTGACGATATTCAGGTCACAGAGCATCTATCATATGAGGAAGCTCCCATTGCTATACTAGATAGACAAGTTCGGAGATTGAGAACTAAAGACGTATCTTCGGTTAAAGTACTTTGGAGGAACAATAATGTGGAGGAGATGACTTGGGAAGCTGAAAAAGACATAAAGTATAGGTATCCTCACTTGTTTCCTCTTCCGAAGGAGGATCGGACTGAGACATCACAACCTTAGGTACGTATATGGTATTTGATTCTTATATTAGTTATTGTCATCACAACCTTAGTTATAGCCGAGGGTCTTTCGGAAACAGCCTCTCTACTCCTTCGGGGTAGGGGTAAGGTCTGCGTACATACTACCCTCCCCAGACCCCATTAATGGGATTTTACTGGGTTGTTATTGTTGTATATTAGTTATTGTCATTGGTTGTGTGAGACCATTGGTGTTATTGATGATTGTGGATATGTGTGGCTTTGTATTTTTGGGTTTCTGTCTGAAAGGTTGGTAGTGATACCATTACATAGGAGACTCTGCCAAAATTTATATAAATCTCTAGGAGTTTAACATTCGAGGACGAATGTTTCTAAGGGGAGAAGATTGTTACACCCTGTACGTCCGAAGGTGACGTATAATGAATATGAGACTTGTTAATCATGATTTAAATGCATTTAAAGTTATAATATAACTATATTTGATTGTTGGACAAAACACATAAAGTTTGGGGAAAATCGGATTAAAGTTGCGAAAAAACCGACTAAGAATTTGCCCTATAACAGAGCTTTTTGAGAAATACATTTAATATTCTATATGAGGTCTTTTTGGGCCATATTATATACCACATTGAAGGTCTTGGAATGTAGTTTCCAATGCTCTTAACCCTTCGTTCATACGCTATCCGGATAAAATGATATAAGTATTGGAAAATGGATAAATCAGAGGGTGCCAAGCTAGCACCTTTTGACTTTTCAAAAGTTTGATAAATATATTTTAACTCGTCTCTCTATCTTCATTTTACATAGAATCTGACCACAAACACCATAAAAGAACAGTCCTTGAGCTCTCTAATAGCTTCAAATAATACTAACATCCCGGGTACGAAATTGAGAAGCGATAACATCAGAACGATCCCTGCGACGTAAGTATCACTATAATACCTCTCTTTTTCTTTGTAGTTTGAGTTTTGGAATGTATTTATTAGTTAATAAAAAAATTTAATTTCTGTATTTAAGCTTTAAAATATCAAGAAAAGTTGATAAATTTGTTTCCTAATAGTTAGACCTCATGTGACGGTGATCGGAAGCCGTGAGTTCCAGTTATTTGAATTGTAGTGAACTGTTTTTGTGGGCTGTTTTGTGTTGATTTTGGGTTGTCTATTGTGCTGCTGATTTATGGAGTTTGGAAGGATAAAAATGGCATGGAGAAACGCCACATGTGGTAGAGTAGTAGGTTGGTCGCTCGTCGTTGTATTTGCAGACTAATTGATAATTTGTTGATTGGGTGTATTATGGTATATTTGGGGGTTTTGTTGTATTGAAGGTCCCAGATTATAATTAGGTTAGTTTTGAGTTGTTGATTGTATTATGTTTGTATCTCGCCTATAGTAGGCTTGAGGGAGCAGTAAAATCAGGGAAAATGCTGCCCGTTTTATTTTAGAATCGAGCTATTGTTTGAGATACGTAATATACTACCGCCATCTAAATTGTACACGTATTTATTTGCTATAGGGTTGGAGCTCTAGTTGTCATTAGTTTTTTGTTGAGTTGCATTGATCCAAATGATACAAACGAAACGAGCAAAATAGCAACGTTCATAAATGACTCTATTCGTAGAAATACTAGAGGTGTCTATATTCTTAATTCCTCATGTGAATTATTATTATATCCTCTGTTCATGGGTCTCAGAAAAATACGTATTTGATAAAGTTTGTCCGAAAGGCATATTGATTTTATGATATTCGAGAAATCTTATTAACGTATTTCTATTGAATTTCATGCATTTATACATGTACATTGACCCATGACCAGAAGGCGTTATATACGCGTATATTATATGTATATAGGATATGGGAAAAGGTTAAGGCGTTATATACGCACCACCACCTGATCAGCTGGTATATGTTGATGATTTTGCCCACAGTGACCGAGATGATATGATGGGATACCCTCAGAGGCTTGATGATATTATGTACACCTATACCTATGCATGATACGACATTTACACGCACGTGTATGATATTATAAATGTTGTAGGATTCACAAAGTTATTTAGACTCACATGTGAAATTCTTTACCCCATGTTTCATCTACGTCTTTTATGCACTGATTTTCATGCTTTACATACTCGGTACATTATTCGTACTGACGTCCCTTTTTGCCTGGGGACGCTGCGTTTCATGCCCTCAGGTGCAGGTAGACAAACTGACGGTCCCCTTTCTTAGGATCCTTGATCAGGGAGAGTTGGTGTGCTCCATTTGATCCGGAACTGCTTTGAGTTTTGGTACAGTATGTTTACATATATATATATATATATATATATATATATATGGGTACGACGGGGCCAGTCTCTTCCTTTATACAGTTGTACACTCTATTAGAGGTTTGTAGACAGTCATGTATAGTTATATAGTATGTGGCCTTGTCGGCTCGCCCTACAGTATATATATGTATGTATATATGTCTTTTGGGCATGTTTTCCCACGTAGGTTGTTCATATGAATTAATAGTTTATTTCCAGACGTTATGCATGACCTACACTTATTTCATGTTTATATCTTAGACGAATGCTTATGAGTGTTCGATAGGTAGAACTCGGGCACTCGTCACGGCCTATCGGTTTGGGTCGTGACAGATTTACCTATTTGTTCTTCGAATATTTTATTCACTAGGCGTTGGTACGTAGCTCCTGTGTTCTTTAGCCCAAAGGGCATCACATTATAACAATATGTTCCATATTTGGTGACAAATGAAGTCTTTTCCTGGTCCTCTAGGTTCATCTGGATTTGATTATACCCGGAATACGCATCGAGAAAAGTGAGGATCTCGTGACCGGCCGTGGCATCGATCATGCGATCGATGTTGGGCAGTGGAAAAGAATCTTTGGGGCATGCTTTGTTCAAATCCTTATAGTCCACACACATTCTGAGTTTGTTCCCTTGTTTAGGTAATACAACTATATTGGCTAACCATTCGGGATATTTTACCTCCCGAATGGACCCTATCTTGAGAAGTTTGGTTACCTCATCTTTTATGAATGTGTGTTTTACCTCGGACTGGGGTCTTCTTTTTTGCTTCACTGGTCTAAACTTAGGGTCTAAGCTTAGCCGATGCGTCGTTATGTCCGGTGGGATCCCTGTTATATATAAATAGGACCAGGTAAAATAATCAATGTTATCGATAAGAAATTGGATGAGTTTCTTCCTGGGTTTGGAGCTCAACCCCCTTCCCAGGTATACCTTCTGTTTGGGCCAGTGCTCGATTAGTGTGACTTGCTCCAGTTCCTCAATTGTTGATTTGGTGGTGTCGGAGTCATTGAGAATCACGAAGGATTGAGGGATCCTCTGATCATCATCTACTTCGATCTTCTGGTTATCTGGTTGGGTTGAAGCCGATGTCTGTGATTGCTATTTGGTACCTCATTCTCCTTCAGAGCCCGATCCCTTTTTGGCGAAGGCAAGGATATTGATTTTGCTTCCTTGATGGCGAACATTTCTTTTGCGGCTGGTTTCTCTCCGCACACTGCTTTGACTCCTCTCAATGTTGGGAATTTGAGGACCTAGTGCAGGGTCGAAGTACAGCTCTCATGTTGTGGATCTATGGCCTTCCGAAAAGGGTGTTGTATCTCATGTCGCCTTCGATCACGTGAAACTTTGTTTCCTGGATGGTTCCGGCCATGTTTATTGGTAGAATTATCTCGCCCTTAGTGGTTTAACTTGCCATATTGAATCCATTTAGAACCAGGGTTGCGGGTACGGTCTGGTCCTGCGGGCCGAGTTATTCTACGATCTTTGATCTAATAATGTTGGCCGAGCTACCTGGATCAATCAACAAACGCTTAACTTTAGTTTTATTCATGAGTACGGATATTACTGGTGCATCGTTATAAGGTTTTACGACCCCTTCTGCATCTTCATCATTGAAGGAAAATGTTCCTATGGGTGTGTAATTTTGAGTTCGAGATCGTTTTTCTCTCACAATCGATGTTTTAGTGCGTTTAAGCACTGGTCCATGAGGGGTATCGGGGCAGCCGATGATCATATGAATGACGTGTTGTGGTTCTTCTTGTTCGTTTTCTTTTGCCGAAATCCCTGTTTTTAAAATGGTTCCTTGCCCTATCGCTCAAAAATTCCCGAAGGTGGCCTTTGTCAAATAACCAGGCTACTTCCTCTCTTAGTTGCCTGCAATCTTCCGTTCTGTGGCCATGGGTGCCATGATATTCGCACATTTGATTGGGATTCCTTTGGGCAGGATCGGTCTGCATGGGTCGAGGCCATTTAGTGTCTTTGATGTGTCTGATAGCCGATACGATGGCGGATGCATCAACGTTGAAGTTATATTCCGATAACCGAGATGCTTCTATAGGATCGGCATATTTATCAAAGCCACTCTTGCTCATAAGTCCCCGAGAATTTTGCCCTTGATCACTCCTTCGATTGTTCCGAGAGGTATTGCGTGGTGAATCGTTGTTCATCCGATATGTGACGTACGATTGATATCGGTTTCCGTTCGACCTTTGTTCTCTGTCGATCTCCCTTTGGTTTTTAATAGTTGTCCTGTTCTGATGCATGGATCCAGACGGAGCTCCCAACTGGTCATCTTCGACCCTTATTTTCGACTGATATCGGTTATGTATATCAGCCCAAGTTATTGCTGGATACTCGATCAAATTTTGCTTCAGCCGACGTGATGCTATCGAACTTTGTTCGTTCAACCCTTGGGTGAAAACTTGGACGTCCCAATCGTCTGTGACCGGTGGCAATTCCATAAGTTCTATTTGAAATCGGGATACGAATTCCCTCAGCATTTCATTACCCTTTTGCTTTACTTTGAAGAGGTCTGATTTCCTTGTTGCAACCTTTATGGCGCCAGCATGTGCCTTTATAAACGAATCTCCTAACATGGAAAAAGAATCGATGGAATTTGGCGGCAAATTGTGATACCAAATCATCGCTCCCTTCGAGCCCGAACTTTTTCAACAACACGGATTCGACCTCATCATCCTTCAAATCGTTACCCTTGATGGCACTTGTGTAAGGGTGACGTGTTCATTGGGATCGGTCGTACTATTATATTTGGGAATTTTGGGCATATGGAACTTTTTGGGGATTGGTTTTGGGGCTGCACTCGAGGGAAAAGGCTTTTGTATGAATTTTTTTGAATCCATCCCTTTTATCATTGGTGGAGCTCCTGGGATCTGATCGACCCTGGCATTATATGTTTCGACTCTCTTATCGTTGGCTTCGACTCGTTTTGTGAGTTCCTCGAGCAATTTAGTAATTTCGAGAGTGGTCCTCGATTCTTGCTCGTTTGACTTCACTATGGCGGGCTCCGTTCTGGGGGTGATTTCTCGAAGCGGATTGGGATCTGGCCTGCTTTGTATATGAGTTTGGCTCTGTAACCGAGCTATCGCTACTTGTTAGGCTTGTAACATCTCGAAGATCATACGTAAGCTGACTCCGATTTTCTCCACGTTATGGATGTCTCGAGCTACGGATCGAGTACCGCCCTGAATGCTTTTTTCCGGTTCGGAACTCTGGTTCGCCTCAAGAGCCACTTGCGAATTGACATCTAGCGGTATTTCGGCTCGAATTTCATGTACTTCGATTCGAGCTCCAGTGCCATCGTTAAGTGGCCTTCCGGCCCCGGGCACCAAGTTGTTAGTTTCATCTTGAAGGCCGGCTTCATGGTCGATAGGTAAAGCCATTGCTGATTCGAAGTTGTAAATTGGTGCGTACTACAGATTTATATCAAACAACCACTGTTATTCTTAGCCCCACGGTGGGCGCCAAACTGTTTACCCGAAAACTCGGATAAAGTTAAATTTGAGTATGGTTCTAAAGATATATGATATAATTTGATTCAAACCGTATAGAGAAATAGTAATATCTATGTTCTTGACTATGAGAATGAGAATAGCGAGCAAGAAGAACAAATAAGATAAAGTAAAACAAGCACAAAGGGATATCTTTCAATATGAGAAGTCGTCTTTAGTTACAGTGTGTGAGACCGCCTTATGCTTACAAGGATTCCCCCTCTTATAGTAAAGGGATCCTACTTTATTTATAAAAAAATATATATAGTGGAGAACCCATGATGAATTGTCTTTTCCTTGATTTCCGCCAAGATTCTTTCTCTTAATGCGGTTGTAACGGCTCTTATCTGCGAGCTCGATACTGGCTCGAACTCGTTATCGGGTCGATCCTTCGGCTTTGGCTTGAGTTCGATCTTCGGGGTGGGTGTAGCGCGTTTTCGACCACCCTCACGTTGCCTTGGGGGTCGATTTGGTCATGGGCTCGATAATGGTATCGAGCCGACTCCTCGATCAGTCTTTGGAACTCGAGGCTCGTTTGTACTGTCTTCGGAACTCATCCCAAAATTCCACTCCGGTCGCTTACTATTCGAACTCGATCGAACGTAGGAAGGCCAAAATCTATTTCGACCGTATACACTCTCTCCAAAGAATTTGAAAAAATAGTCCAACATATTCAACAAAATAATAAAGGTTAAAGTCTGTTGAAAATGGATGGCAGCCAATCTAGATAGACGGACTAATACCACAACACCTTGAGCTTCAGAAAGGAAAATGTGAGGACTCATAGTAATACATGTCGGACATTGATCTCACACCATCAGAGGACCTTTTTCTACTTTGCAGGACTGCTAAAACACCAAGATCCAAGAAATGCTTAAATTTACATAAATGAATAACAAACCGAAGAAGTTACTAAGCAAAAAGCCAGATATATGAAAGGATCACATGACAATGAAATACAACTCGTCTACTTTCAATAAACGGCAGAAAAAAACTGCTATAAATTAGTATATCATATCATAAAAGGAAAAACTACAGTCATAACACATCCCATCTAGTAATGGCAATTTTGCACATTACAAGCCATAAAGGCTAATCTTCAGATAGTAGAACTGGCCAACTTCAATCTTTTGCAATAACAAGCTAAGAAAGGATTTGAAAAATTTCCAAGTCCCAATCATGAGGAGTTGAGACAGAAAACTTTTGGGAGAAAATCATACGGATAATTGTGATGAAAACAATAATATATTCAATAGGGAAATTGAAAACCCAAAAGCATAGTCAGAAGGTCAGATTTGAGAAAACATGCAACAGGCGATTATTTCAAACAATTAGGTCATGAGATCAAAACAGAACTATGATGCCTGCAATATGTTAAATGTTTGTTGAGTATCGGGGTTTTGATGATTAACAAAGTTTGTCCAGAGGAAATGCTCTAAGAACCAAGTACTCAAGGTGGCTAATGAAATGCTTTAAGAACCAAGTTCTCAAGGTTGATGTTGAAAGTTCTTACAAGCAGTAACTTTTTACAAAGTTACTCGAGTCCGAGTTTGTTGGAAAAAGGCTGCTAACGTGATAAGGATCGTTGTCCAAGAAGATATGCTTGCATAAGTGAGAGACAAAGTTACAAGAATGGTGGAGTCCTTGGAACCGTAGGAGTCCTATCAAATGAGAAGTTGACTATGTATAGGACTCCTAAAAGATCTTTGAGCTTAGTAAACTTAAATGCTATCTTTTTGGACTGCGGATGATATCCTTTTATACATCAACTGTGAAACTACATTTTCAACACTCAAGTCGATTACTAGTCTTAGTGTTCTTCTTGAGTTAGTTAGTAACTGTATTTTAGGAAATCGAGTTGTAATTAAGTGTCATACATAATGAGTGAGTTGAAGTAATTGTTTGAGTTTGCAAGTCAGAGTCACTTGTAAGTCAAATAGTTGAAGCAGGAGAACTAGCGGGTATTGATTCACAGGTCTTGTAATCGATATATTTCGCTCATTTATTTTAGTGAAGTTGAAGTTAAAATCCTACGTGGTAGATCGTGGTTTTTGCACCTTTGAGCTGGGTAATTTTTCACGTAAAATTATTCTGTTTTTTTACTTCTATTTCGCTTACGCTTAAGGAGTAAGGTAAAGAACCAAGTTTTTTAGTAATTCAGAAAGGCACTCAATCTAACAATGTTATTCTAGAAGTTTCACTAAAAATCTTAGCATGCACAACTCGGCCTTTTACTAATACACTAAGGAGCCGTTTGATAGAGCGTATAAGAATAGCGCTAAATAAAGTGTATTAGTAATGCAAGGATTACTAATGCATGGGTTAAACATGGTAGCAAATGATAATGATATTCTAGAAGTAAATAATATTTTCGGCAACGGGCCAAATATATCCCTCTACTTTCGAAAATGGTCTAAGAATACCCTTTATTATACTATTGGGTTATCTATACCCCTACAGTCATATTTTGGGTTCAAATATACCCCTCATTTAAACGGAGGGACACGTGTCATAGTCCTGTTGGTCAATTCTAAATATCTCCTAATTAATTAAAAAGACTCATTACCCATACCCGAAAAATAATTATTTTTTTTTGTAAAAACTAGAAAAAACTGAAATTATTTTTACTAAAAACTGAAAAAAACAAAAATATTTTTTTTTCAGTTTTTACAAAAGAATGCTTGAGAAAAAACTGAAAAATATTTTCTAAAACAATGTTTTTGTAAAAACTGAAAAAAAAAACTGAAAATTAATTTTCTAAAGCAATTTTTTTTATAAAAACTAGAAAAAACTGATTTTGTTTTTACTAAAAATCAAAAAAAATGAAAATATTTTTTTTCTCAGTTTTTACAAAATAATTGCTTTAAAAAAAGCTGAAAACTATTTTCTAAAATAATATTTTTGTAAAAATTGAAAAAAAAAACTAAAAAGTAATTTTCTAAAGCAATGTTTTTGTAAAAACTGAAAAAACAAATATTTTCTTTTTTTCAGTTTTTAGTTAAAAATATTTCAGTTTTTTCCAGTTTTTAATTGCTTTAGAAAATTACTTTTCAGTTTTTTTTCCAGTTTTAACAAAAATATTATTTTAGAAAATATTTTTCAGTTTTTTTAAAGTAGTTTTTTTTTGTAAAAACTGGAAAAAAAATATTTTCGTTTTTTCAGTTTTTTGTAAAACAAAATTAGTTTTTTTTAGTTTTTACAAAAACAAAATTATTTTTCGGATATGGGTAATGGGTCTTTTTAATTAATTAGGAGATATTTAGAATTGACCAACATGACGATGACACGTATTCCTCCGTTTAAATGAGGGGTATATTTGAACCCAAAGTATGACTGCATGGGTATAGATAACTCAATAGTATAACGAGGGGTATTCTTAGTCCATTTTTAAAAATAAAGAGGTATATTTGGCCCAATGCCGTAATATTTTTATAATGATCTTGCAGGTTAAACATGGTAGTAAATGAATCAATATGCAAAAGTACTCGATGCTAGTGATCACATTTTTGTATTTCTGTACCAAATGAGGAGCATTTTATTGACAAATTATGTATAATATATTTCATATTTATATCAATGAACAACCTCTAAAGGTTCATTTTTAAAGCTTTGGTAAGTTAAGATGGTTTTGAAAAGATATGAACTTTGGTAATGAAAAAGAAGAAGAAGACAGATAAATACAAAAAATATAAATATTACGTTTGGTGGTGAGCAAATTATGGTAATTAAGGAGGGAAACGCCTTTCACATTTTTCTTTCCCTTCATTTCTCTCGTACAATATCTATTTAACTATCTGTTTATTGAATATATGAGTGGGAGTGAGATCCACATTAATGCAAAAATCATTTTTTCTTCTTTGTTTATTGAAATTAAACCAATGTCGGGCCCCACAACCACACTTGTCAGATGTAGAGAGTGGCCTCATAAAACTATTGTTGGGTGAATCTACCCAAAATAAAATTTCTCCCCAAAATTCCAGTTACCTAGAAATAAAAGTTTCCCTTTTGTATTGTAAAAAATGCAGGCCTTTTTTCTCAAAAAAAGACACTATACGAAGAGCTAAGACATCAAAACAACCCACTGTGAACTTTGAGAATTGAGATCGTCTATTTCATTTATGTACTTTTGCTCACTACGTAATTGGAATCCTCTTATGGGCGCCAACTTGAATGTCTTTTACTTTAACCTGTTTTTAAAAATAATTCAGAAACACTAACCTCACTATTTGAAGAGAAAAGATTTTCGTCCAAAATGGGGTGAGTTAAATTTTTTAAAATTGGGTCGTCATAAATTGGTGATAATTTCATTAATTTTTGAAAATATTAATCTATTTATTACAAAAATTTGCTTAAGATTTTAAGCTAACATGACAAGCATTCAGCTGTTACGCAGTTGATATATATGGTTCCAACTGATGAATATTGTCTTGGGCTCTTGGCCGAAAACAAGTTAAGCTGTTACTCCCGCCAATATTGTTGTATTTGTAAATAGTAATTCTGCAAAATATAATGAAACAATAAATCGTATTCGAGCCCACTGAATTCACAGTGTTTTCTTAAGGAATTTAAT